>VSMD01122355.1:0-85487 GCA_008750895.1 Mirza zaza
CTCCATGATATACATATACCACATTTTATTAATCCATTCTTGGATTGATGGGCACTTGCGCTGTTTCCATAGCCTTGCAATTATGAATTGTGCTGCTATAAACATTCGAGTGCAGGTGTCTTTTTTGTAGAGTGTCATTGGATCTTTTGGGTAGATGCCCAGTAGTGGGATTGCTGGATCAAATGGTAGATTCACTTGTATCGCTTTAAGGTATCTCCATATTGCTTTCCACAGAGGTTGAACTAGTTTGCAGTCCCACCAGCAGTGTAGGAGTGTTCCTCTCTCTCCACATCCACGCCAGCATTTGTTATTTGGAGACTTTTTGATAAAGGCCATTCTCACTGGAGTTAAGTGACATCTCATTGTAGTTTTGATTTGCATTTCCCTGATGATTAGAGATGGTGAGCATTTTTTCATATGTTTGTTGGCCATTCTTCTGTCTTCTTTAGAAAAGTTTCTGTTCAAGTCCTTTGCCCACATTTTAATAGGGTTATTTGATTTTTACTTGCTGATTTTCATGAGTTCTAAGTATATTCTAGTTATCAGCCCTTTATCGGATGCGTAGGATGCAAAAATTTAATCCCATTCTGTAGGTTGTCTGTTTACTTTCATGACTGTTTCTTTGGCTGTGCAGAAGCTTTTTAGTTTGATCATGTCCCATTTATTTATTTTTGTTGCTGCTGTGATTGGCTTTGGGGACTTCTTCATAAACTCTTTTGCCTAGGCCGATGTCTAGGAGAGTGTTTCCAACATTTTCCTCTAGAATTCTAATAGTTTCATACCTTAGGTTTAAGTTTGTTATCCAGCGTGAGATGATTTTTCTGAGAGGCGAAAGATGTGGGTCCTGGTTTAGCCTTTGACAAGTGGCTATCCAGTTTTCCCAGCACCATTTATTGAAAAGGGATTCTTTTCCTCAGCATATGTTTTTGTCTGCTTTGTCAAAGATTAGATGGCTATATGAGGATGGTTTTATATCAGGATTCTCAGATCTGTTCCACTGGTCAATATTCCTATTTTTGTGCCAATACCAGATTGTTTTAATTATTGCAGCTTTGTAGTATAGTTTGATATCTGGCATATTAATACCTCCCATTTTGTTTTTGTTGCCTAGGATTGCTTTTGATAATCGGGGTCTTCTCTGATTCCATATGAAGCATAAAATTATTTTTTCAATATCTGTGAAGAATGCTGATGTGATTTTAATAGGTATTGCATTGAATCTGTAGATCAGTTTGGGTAGTATAGACATTTTAATGATGGTGAGTCTGCCAATCCACGAGCATGGAATGGATTTCCATCTGTTTACATCCTCTACTATTTCCTTCCTCAGTGTTTCATAATTCTCCCTGTAGAGGTCTTTTAACTCCTTGGTTAAGTATATATTTAGGTACTTTAAATTCTTTGTTGCTATTGTGAAGGGAATTGAGTCTTTGATTTGGTTGTCAATTTGATTGTTGTTGGCATATATGAATGCCTCTGATTTCTGTGTATTGATATTGTATCCTGAGACTTTACTAAATTCATTTATCAGTTCCAGGAGTTTCTTGGTTGAACCTTTGGGGTTTTCTAAATATAATATCATATCATCAGGAAACAGTGAAAGTTTGATCACTTCTGCCCCTATTTGGATACCTTTAATTCCACTTTCCTGTCTGAGTGATATAGCCAGGACTTCCAGCAATATGTTGAATAGAAGTGGAAATAGTGGGAAGCCTTGTCTGGTTCCAGTTCTAAGTGGGAATGCTTTCAGTTTTTCCCCATTCAGAATGATGTTGGCTATGGGTCTGTCATATATGGCTTCTATCATTTTTAGGTATGTTCCTTCTATGCCTATTTTATTGAGTGTTCGTATCATGAAAGGATGTTGAATTTTGTCAAAAGCTTTTTCTGCATCTATTGAAAGAATCATGTGGTCTTTGTTTTTGCTTCTCTTTATGTGGTGAATTGCATTTATAGATTTATGTATCTTGAACCATCCCTGCATCCCTGGGATGAAGCCCACTGGGTCGTGATGGATTATTTTTTTGATAAGCGTCTGGATTCGGTTGGCTAAGATTTTGTTGAAAATTTTTGCATCTATATTCATTAGGGATATTGGTCTGTAGTTTTTTTGTTGTTGTTGCATCCTTTCCTGGTTTTGGTATCAGAGTAATATCCGCTTCATAAAAGGTGTCGGGGAGGTTTCCGTTCTTCTCGATGTTGTGGAATAGTTTCTGCAAGATAGGTACTAGTTCTTCTTTGTAAGTGTGGTAAAATTCGGGTGTGAAACCATCTGGACCAGGACTTTTCTTTTTACGGAGATTTTTAATTGCTTTTTCTATTTCAGCTCTTGAGATTGCTCTGTTCAGGGAATCTATTTCTTCCTGGTTGAGCCTAGGGAGGCTTTGTGTTACTAGAAATTTGTCCATTTCCTCCACATTTTCCAGTTTGTGTGAATAAAGATTTCTGTAGTACTCATGGATTATATCTTGTATCTCTTGGGGATCAGTTGTGATATCTCCTTTTTTGTTCCTGATGGAGCTTATTAGAGATTTCTCTTTTCTGCTTTTCATTAGCTTAGCCAGTGGCATGTCAATTTTGTTTATTTTTTCAAAGAACCAACTTTTTGTTTTATTAATCTCCTGAATAGTTTCCCTGTTTTCAATTTTGTTTAGTTCTGATTTCATCTTGTTGATTTCACTTCATCTGCTGGGTTTTGGACTGGTCTGTTCTTCTTTTTCCAGCTCTTTGAGTCGTTTCATTAGATTGTCTATTTGTGATCTTTTTGACTTTTGGTTATAGGCATTTATGGAGATAAACTTTTTTCTCAGAACTGCTTTAGCTGTGTCCCAGAGAATTTGATAACTAGTCTCTCCATTGTCATTTTCTACATAGAATTTTTTTAGTTCCATCTTGATTTCTTCATTTATGAAGTAATAATTTAGTAGGAGGTTGTTTAATTTCCACTTTTTTATGTAGAAATGTGAGTTTCTTTTAGGGTTGCATTCTACTTTTATTCCACTGTGATCTGAGAAGATACATGGTATGATTTCTATTTTTTTCAATTTCTTGAGGTTTACTTTGTGTCCTAGGATATGGTCAATGTTAGAGAATGTCCCGTGTGCTGATGAGAAGAACGTATATTCAGTGAATTTTGGGTATAATGTTCTGTATATGTCAATCAGACCCAATTGTTCTAGATTTTTGTTTAAGTCCATTATTTATTTATTTATTTTCTGTTTGGAGGATCTGTCTTGTGCCATCACTGGGGTGTTGAAATCTCTGGTGATTATGGAGTTGCTATTAATCCATTTGCTTAGCTCCAGTAAGGTTTGCTTTATGAATCTGGGTGCACCTAAGTTGGGTGCATATATATTTAAAATTGTTATCTCTTCTTGTTGAACTGTGCCCTTCACCATTATATAATATCCCTCTTTGTCTTTCACTACTTTTGTTGGTTTGAAAACTAAATCCTCTGAAATTAGAACTGCCATGCCAGCCTTCTTTTGGCTTCCACTTGCTTGGAATACTGATCTCCACCCTTTTATTTTTAGTCTATATGCATCCTTGCAAGTTAGATGTGTGTCCTGAAGACAGCATATACTTGGCCTGTATTTTCTTATCCATTCAGGCAGCCTATGTCTCTTGAGTGGAGAGTTTAAGCCATTCACATTTATTGAGAGAACTGATAGGTAAGGTAGATTACTGTTCATTCTGTTGGGTTGTATGTTGTTGCTATGATTTCTGTCTTGAGCCATTGTAATATCTGGCCTTTAATCTTTGGGTTTTGGTTGTTTTTATATTCGTGGGTTATTATTATGGTGTTCCGTGCATAACACTGTTTTGAGTACTTCTTGTAGGGCTGGTCTTGTCTTGGTGAATTCTCTGAGCCTTTGCTTGCCTGGGAATGTCTTAATTTCTCCTTCATATATGAAGCTTAGTTTTGCAGGGAATAAGAGTTTAGGGTGGGCATTGTTTTCTTTCAGAAGATTGAGAATGGGGCCCCAGTCTCTCCTTGCTTGTAAAGTCTCAGTAGAGAAGTCTGCTGTTATTCGAATTGGCTTTCCTTTGTATGTTACTTGCTTCTTTCATCTTACAGCTCTTAGAAGGGCCTCTTTACTTGATATTTTGGTCAGTCTGATGACTGCATGTCGTGATGTCTTCCTGTTTGCATGGAATCTCCCAGGGGTCCTCTGAGCCTCTTGAACTTATATATCGAGATTTGTAGCAAGACTTGGGAAATTTTCCTCTATTATATCTTCAAATAACTTGTCCACCTCTTGAGTGTTGTCCTCCTCCCCTTCTGGTAGCCCTATGACCCTCACATTAGGTTTCTTCACATAATCCCACATCTCTTGTAGGCTTTGCTCTTTTTTCTTGTTTCTCTGCTCTATCTCTGTGACTAATTTATTTAATTGGAGGGTGTTATCTTCAATCTCTGAGATTCTTTCTTCTGTTTAATCTACCCTGTTCTTGAGACTTTCCACTGTATTTTGTAGTTCCCTGAGTTGATTCTTCATTTCTAGGAGTTCGGTTAAACTTTTCTTCATTGTGTCAATTTCTTTAGTGAAATTTTTTCCAAGTCTTGGAGGCTTTTTGTGGTTTCTTTGTGTTGGTTATTGAGTTGTTCTTGCAGGTCGGTGAGTGTTCTTACGATCCACATACAAAATTCCTCTTCTGTCTATTTGGTTGCTTGATTTTGGTTGGTGCCCATTTCTAGGGGGCTGGTGCTCCTCTTTGGGGGTGTGTTTTCCATTTGGTTTTTCATATTTCCTGAGTTCCTTCGCTGATTTCTTCCCATGTCAATCAGTTGTTGTTTCTTTTCTTTAGGTTTTTCTTTGGGTATTCACATGCCTTGTTTAGTTTCTGAACCAGTAGGTGGTGTCTGTGGGTGAGATTCCACCTCTTCCTGTATAATGAGTCAGTAGGTGCCGTGAAAAGGGTGTGCAGGATGCTCTCCCTGTCAGTAGGTGGCGCTTGCTTGGAGGAACAGGCTATGCTGTTGTTTTTGTGTCCTGTTATCAGCTCTTGTTCCTGTAGAGAGGTACTCTAGTGCCTCAGGTGGTGGGTGTGGCCCTGGGACTTCCAGGTGCGTTCTTTTCTCCCCTTTAGTGAGGGCTAGTCTAGGAGAGACACTTGGTGGAGCTGGGTTGGGTAAGCCTTCCTTCAGGCACCACTAATGTCATTAGCAGGGGTCAAAGTCTGTTCTCTGCTTCCAGGCAAATCTGACAGGGAGGGGCTGGAATGGCCCTGCACAGTCAGAGAGTCTTTATGTAGGGGTGGGGCTGTCTGAGACCTGCAGTCTGGAGCGGCCTGTCTTCTTTCCATCATCCCCAACTTTGCGGCTACTCCTGGTCCTCTGCCAGAAGGCCAGACCACATGCCACCAGGCCTCCCCTGCATGTGATCCCGCCCAGGAGGTTCCCTGGGCAGGAACACCACCTGGGCTGTGTGCACGGCCTCCCTTTGGGGAGACGGTTGCCCTCTAGGATGCTGGTCTGCCCCTAAAGGCACACACACCTCAGTAGGCTGTTCACGTATATCCCTTCTGTGCCCCGGGCAATGCAAGGCCTCGGTGCACGGGATGTGGTCCGCAGGTTTGACCTCTGGGTCCCAGAGTTCAAACTTTGTCCCCGCCAGAGAGAGAAGTGCCGGTCCCAGTTCACCCACAGGGAGCCCAAGCTGGGTCTATGTCTCTTAACCTCACTGTCTGCCCCGTTTTCCTGGGATCACCATGCCAGCTGCACCTGGGAGGGCTGGCGGGCAGAGAGCTCACAGTCTGAGTTCCCCTTAGTCAGCTGTAGGGCCCCCAAAGGGAAGGTCCAGTTCCCTGTAGGTGCCTCCGGCTGGTGGCTATATTGTCTGTCTGTCTCTCTGGGCAGCCGCAGGTAGGGTCGGGGGAGGGGAGGAGGAGGCAATATGGCGCCTGCTGCGCGGCTCGGGTCTGTGCACACGGAGGTGCCCCGAGGGAGTTGGGAGCCTGGTGCCGCGTCCGCTACTGGCTTACTGCGCACTGGCGGCGGCCGTCACTGGGCTGGTGTCTGCAGGTCTCTCCACTGGCTGGGGAGCCCATCAGCAGTCTGAGATGCAGAGGAGGGGAAAGGGCCGATCCACCTACCCTTCCTGCTGGTCTCTCAGCTGCTCTAGGGGTCCCAGCTTCCAGTTCTCCTCCACGACCTCCTCCTGCGGAGTCTGCCATGGTCTCAGGTACCCCTCCTTCCGACCCTCGTCCGATGTAGGCTCGTCTTCTTGCTTCTTTCTTCTAATTTCTGCTAGAATCTGTCTTTTCTGCAGAGACACTCTGTCTGGCGGTGTTTCTCGTCCGCCGTCTTGATCTCACCCCAAATTACAAACCTTTCAACAAAGAAAAGCCCAGGGCCATTTCTTCATGGCTGACTTCAACCAAATATTCAGGGAATTATTACCAATACTTCTTAAGCTCTTCCAAAAATAGAGCTAGAGGGAATACTTTCAAACACATTTCATGAGGCCTTAATACCTAAACCAAAGAAACCATAAGGAAAGAAAACTATAGGCCAATATCTCTGATGACCGTTGACACAAAAATCTTCAATAAAATATTAGCAAATCAAATTCAACAACACAGGAAAAAATTATGTATCTTGAACAAGTGGAATTTATCCCTGGCATGCAAGGGTGATTTAATGCATTGCAGATCACTGAATGTAATGCATCACATTAACAAAATGAAAGCTAAAAAAAACACATGGTCATCTCAATTGATGGAGAAAAGTTAATTTAGAAAGTTTCAGCATCCTATCTTTATAAAAATTTTTAACAGTTTAGGTATAAAAGGACAGCTCCTCAATGTAATAAAGGCCATGAATGAAAAATCCACATCTAAGATCATAATGGGGAAAAACTAAAGTTTTTCCACTAAGATCTTGTATGAGGTGGGTATACCAACTCGAACACTTCCACTCAGCATAATAATGGAAGTACTAGCATGAGCAATGAGATTTAAAAAGTAATAAAAGCATCCAAATCAGAAAGGAAAAAATAAAATTATGTCTATTTGCAGATGACATGATCCTAAATATAGAAAACCTGAAAGATCTCACACACACACACAAACAAACAAAAATGAACCTGTTAGAATAAATTAATTTAGTGAGGTTGCAGGATACAAAATCAACATACAAAAATGAGTAGCATTTCTATACACAAGTAGCAACCTAGCACAAAAAGAAATCAAGGTAGCAAACCCATTTAAAATAGCTTCAAAAAATCAAAATACTGAAATACTGGTGAGGAAGAAAATGGCAGAGTAAAGGTAACCTCCTGGATTCCTGCTCCCAGAGAAAGGGGCATTTATCATCTCAACTTTCTACACATCAGTGGATCACTCTCCAGCAAGGACAGAGTTGTGAATCAGCAGAGAATCAGCATGGGACACACAAAACAGGGGAAAAAATGTGAACAGGAGATAGGATCGTGAAATCTGGAGAGTGCGAGACAAAAAATATAGAATAGAGTGTGGGACAGCTGTGCCCACCTGGCCAGCTAGTGCAGTGGAATCAGACCCACAGGGGAATGTCCTGCTTCCCCACTGACCTCCAAACTCACTCAGACAGGGACCTGCCTGAAGTCGATAGAAAATCACGGCAGGAGATGTGGGGCTCTGTGAAGAGGAGACAATAGCGGGAAGCATCTTGAACTCCCCAGAGCTCTGTGACAGGACTGCACTAGGCAGGAAGGAACTGGTCTGAGCAACTTGTGGAGGTAGTTAGGAGAGTGGAAACTTGCCTCTGGCACTCAGCGGGTCTGAATCAATGGAAGTGATCACTAAGTAGGGGACTGTAACCTGGAAACCACTGCGGGGAAACATAAGCCTGCTCAGGGTGGGTCAGTAAGAGCAAAACCTCCTGCTGGACAGGTGTGAGATTGTCCAGCTGGACAGGTGTGAGATTGTGGGAGGGTGACATAAAAGGGAAAATTGGACATCCTGATGACTCAACTCCCCAATCCAGCACCTGCCATCTCCTGAACAGTTTCCCCCAGTGCTAGTGCTCTGTAGGTGAGCTGTCACCATTTTCAGGTTCCACAGCCCAGCCACTGTGGTGTTATACAGTGGCAGGCAGCTCCCTTCCCTCAGCCTAGGGAATCTCATGACAAGCTCCGCCCTTACATGACCTATGGTCAACTAACCAGGCCCATTTTGATGGATGAATTCTGAATGCTTCCCTAGTTGTGGGAGGCCAACACCTGTGGGACTTACTGGCACTGGGACACTGGGCAGACTGGGGTACCACACCCTCCCCCAAGCCAGCATCTTTCCCACCAAAAGTGGTAGGCTCCACCCCAGGAGGTTTGGTGACACAAGAAAGCCACTTTCCCTCTGCAACTAGCATGAATCCACAGGGCCTTGGAGCAGATCAATAGTTGGCAGCCCAGTGACATTGCTTCTTAAACTAGTTTAGGTCACGCAGTAGGATCATGACTCTCAGGCTGGATTTCCACCTCCAGTCAGCTTCCAACAGTGAGGTCTGTGATCAGAGAACAAAAATCCAGGCAAGAGGACAAAACAGGCACCCCAAGTAACCCCTCCCATCAGGACCAGCCTTCCAACTGTGGTAGAACCCTGAAAAGAGATTAGCAGCTTCCCTAGCAGCAGATCAAGCAACCAAAGAAGTGCACAAAATCCAGGCTGGTAGGCAACAGCTGCAATCTGCCTTGCTCATACAACATCTACAGGAAAAAAGCCTACCTATGACATGTTGCATTCAAAATGAAAACTCAAAGGTGGGAAGTAATGGCTGATCCAGATGAGAAGGACGCAGCAAAAGAACCCTGGAAGTATGAAGAATCAAATGGAAAGCACATCCATAATGAGGAACACCACCTCTCTAGCAATGGACATTACCAAATTCAGAATACTAAAATGACAGAAGAAGAATTTCAAACATGGATTGTAAGAAAACACAATGATATGCAAAAAAAAAAAAATAGACAACCAACAAAAAGAAACCACACACAAAAAAATCCAGGACTTAGAAGGAAAATTCACTAATCAAATTGAAATATTAAAGAAAAATCAAACCGAAGTCCTGGAAAAGAAGAATTTATTTCAGGAACTACAAAACATAGTGGAAAGCCTCAAGAACAGGGTAGATCAAACAGAAGAAAGAATCTCAGAGACTGAAGATAACATCTTCCACTTAAATAAGTCTGTCACACAGATAGAGCAGAGAAATAAGAGAAAAGAACAAAGGCTACAACAAATGTGGGATTATGGGAAGAGACCTAATGTAAGGGTTATGGGGATACCAGAAGGAGAAGAAGAACACACTCAAGGGTTGGATAAGGTATTCGAAGATATAATAGGGGAAAATTTCCCAGGCCTGACTAAAAATCTACAGATCCAGGTACAAGAAGCTCAAGGGACCCCTGGGAGATTCAATGTAAACAGGAAGACACTAAAACATGCAGTCATCAGACTGACCAAAATATCCACTAAAGAGGCCCTTCTATGAGCTGTAAGGTGAAAGAAACAAGCAAGTAACATACAATGGAAAGCCCATCAGAATAATGCCAGACTTCTCAACTGAAACCTTACAAGCAAAAAGAGACTAAGGCCCCATTCTCACTCTTCTGAAACAGAATAATGGCCATCCAAGAATCTTGTACCCTGCAAAACTAAGTTTTGTATATGAAGGAGAAATAAAGATATTCTCAGATAAACAAAGACTGAGAAAATTCACCAAGACAAGCACTCCAAGAAGTACTCAAAACAGAATTACACACGATCAGCACAATAAACACTCATAAATGTAAAACCAATCAAAAGCTAAAGATCAAAGGCCAGATGGCACAATGGCTCAAGAGAGAAAACAAAGCAAGAAAGTTCAACCCAACAGGATGAACAGAAATTTGTGCCACCTATCAGTTTTCTCAATAAATGTGAATAGCTTGAACTCCCCACTCAAGAAACATAGGCTGGCCAAATGGACAAAAAAAATACAAGCCAAGTATCTGCTGTCTTCAGGAAACACCTGAAGATTTCTAACCTGAAATGATGCCCTCAGGCTCAAGATAAAGGATTGGAAATCCTTATTTCAAGAAAACGGAAGGCAAAAAAAGAAAAGCCTGGCATGGTGGTTTTGAGTTCAGATATCTTAGTTTTTAAATCAATAAAAGTAAGGAATGAGAAAGTGGGTCACTAATAATGGTGAAGGGTACCCTTCAACAAGAAGACGTAACAATTCTAAATATGTATGCACCCAACTTAGGTGCACCCAGATTAGTAAAGCAAATTCTACTTGATCTAAACAAATTGATTAATAGCAACACCATAATGGCCAGAGACTTAAACACCCCGATGACAGCAGAGGACAGATCCTTCAAAGGGAAAATTAACAAAGAAATAATGGACTTAAACAGAAATCTAGAAAAAATGGGCGTGACTGACATTTACAGGACATTGTACCACAAAACCACGAAATAAATGTTCTTATCATCAGCTCATGGGACATTCTCTAAGATTGGTGATGTCCTAGGAAATAAAGCATGTCTCAAAAAATTCTAAAACATAGAAATTATACCATGTATCTTATCAGATCACAGTGGAATAAAAATAGAAATCAACCATAACAGAAACTCTCATTTCTACACAAAGTCATGAAAACTAAACAACCTTCTGCTGAATGCTTGCTTCATAAATGAGGAAATCAAGATGGAAATCAAAAGATTCTTTGAACTAAATGACAAAGGAGATACACATTATCAAAACCTGTGGGACACAGCTAAAGCAGTCCTGAGAGGAAAATTTATTTCCATAAATGCCTATATATAAAAGACAAAAAGATCACAAACAACCTAATGAATCAACTGGAAAAAGAAGAACAGACCAACCCCAAACCCAGCAGAAGAAGTTAAATTAGTAAGACCAAATCAGAACTAAATGAAATTGACAACAGGAAAACTATACAGAGGATTAATAAAAACAAAATTTGGTTCTGTGAAAAAATAAACAAAATTGACATGCCTTTGGCTAGACTAATGAAAAGCAGAAAAGAAAAATCTCTAGTAAGCTCCATCAGGAACCAAAAAAGATATATTACAACTGATGCCATGGAGATACAATATATAATTTTTGCATACTACAAAAACTTTTATGCACATAAACTAGAAAACGTGGAAGAAATTGACAAATTCGTAGAAACACACAGCCTCCCCAGGCTCAACCTGAAAGAAATAGAATTCCTGAACTGACCAATATAAGTACTGAAATTGAAACAGAAATAAAAAAAAAACTTCCTAAAAAGAAAAGTCCCAGACCAGGTAGTTTCACACCCAAATTTTGCCACACCTACGAAAAGATCTGGTGCTTATTCTGCAGAAATTATTCCACAACATCGAGAATGATAGAAAACTTCGAAACACATTTTATGAAGCCAACATAACCCTAGTACCAAAACCAGGAAGGACCCAACAAAAAAAGAAAACTATAGACCAATATCCCTTATGAATATAGATGCAAAAATTCTCAACAGAATCCTAGCTAACCGAATCCAGGTGCTTATCAAGAAAATAATCCATCAAACCCAAGTGAGTTTCATCCCAGAGATGCAGGGATGGTTCAACATATGTAAATCTATAAACGTAATTCACCACATAAACAGAAAGCTAAAACAAAGACCGTATGGTCCTTTAACACATGCAGAAAAAGCATTTGACAAAATTCAAAACCCTTTTATGATATGAATGCTTAACAAAATAGGCATAGACTGGGCTTACCTAAAAATGTTACAAACCATATATGACAAACCCATAGCCAATATCATACTGAATGGGGAAAAATTGAAAGCATTCCCACGTAGAACTGGAACAAGGCAACGTTGCCCACTATCTCCACTTCTATTCACCATAGTGCTGGAAGTCCTGGCTATAGCAATTAGGCAAGAAAGCAGAACATGTAGACAACTGAAACAAGATCTGCATCACCTCTCACAAAAATCAACTAAGCTGGGTAACAAACTTAAACCTAAGGTGTGAAACTAATAGCATCCAAATGGGGACAGAGGAGATGAACCTCTCACTCTTTGCTGATGATATGATATTATATCTAGAAAACCCCAAAGATTCTACCCAGAGACTACTTGAAATGATAAATGAATTCAGTAAACTCTCAGGATACAAAATCAATACACACAAATCAGAGGCATTCATATATGCTGATAACAGTCAAACTGAGAACTAAATCAAAGACTCAATACTCTTCACAATAACAATAAAGAACATAAAGTACCTAGGAACATATTTAACTAAGGAGGTAACAGACCTCTACAGAGATATCTATGAAACACTGAGGAAGGAAACAGCAGAGGATGTAAACAGGAGGAACATCATACCTCGCTCATGGGTCAGTGGAATCAACATTGTTAAAATGTCTGTACTACTCAAAGAGATCTACAGATTCAATGCAATCCCTATTAAAATACCAACATCATTTTTCACAGACATAGAAAAAATAATTTTATGCTTCACATAGAACCAGAGGAGACCACCTGTAGCAAAAGCAATCCTAGGTAATCAAAATAAAATGGGAGGTATCAATTTAACAGACTTCAAACTATACTACACGACTATAGTAATTAAAATACCTTTATATTGGCACAAGAACAGAAACATGACCAGTGGAACATAACTGAGAAGAGCCCAGATATAAAACCACCCTTATATAGCCATCTAATCTTTGACAAAGCAGAAAAAACATACACTGGGTGAAAGAATCCTTATTCTATAAAGGGTGCCGGGAAAACTGGATAGCCACATGTAAACAACTGAAACAAGATTTGTATCTGTCACCTCTCACAAAAATCAACTAAGCTGGGTAACAAACTGAAACCTAGGTGTGAAACTATTAGAATTCTAGAGGAAAATGTTGGATACTCTTCTAAACATTGGATTAGGCAAAGAATTTATCAAGGATACCCCAAAAGCAATCACAGCAACAACAAAAATACATAAATGAGACCTGATCAAATCAAAAAGGTTCTGCACTGCCAAAGAAACTGTCACGAGAACACCTAAAGAATGGGAGAAATTTTTCACATGCTACACATCCAATAAGGGGCTGATAACTAGAATCTATTTAGAACTAATGAAAATCAGCCAGAAAAAGTCAAACAACCCTATCAAAAAGTGGGCTAAGGGAGCAGAAACTTTTCAAGAGAAGACAGAACAATGGCCAAGAAACATGTGAAAAAATGCTCAACATCTCTAATCATCAGGGAAGTGCAAATCAAAACCACAATGAAATATCACTATCTCCAGTGAGAATGGCCTTTATCAAAAAGTCCCAAAACAATAAATGTTGGGGTGGATACAGAGAGATAGGGACACTCATACACTGCTGGTGGGACTTCAAACTAGTGCAACCTCTGTGGAAAGCAATATGGAGATACCTTAAAGCGATACAAGTAGATCCACCATTTTACCCAGCAATCCCATTATTGGGTATCTATCCAAAAGAACAAGAGACATTCTATAAGAAAGACATCTGCACTCAAATGTTTATAGCAGCGCAATTCACAATCGCACAGATGTGGAAACAACCCAAGGGCCCATCAATATATAGCTGGATTAATAAAATGCGGTAAAATGTAAAAAAAAAAAAAATTTTTATTGGGTGTAGGGTAGGTGGGAGGGGGAGGAGGGGATGGGTGTATACTTACATAATGAATGTGATGGGCACCATCTGGAGGATGTACACACTTGAAGCTCTGACTCGGGGGGGGGAGGGGTGGCAAGGGCAATGTATGTAACCTTGACTATATTTGTACCCCCATAATATGATGAAACAAAAAAATTAATAAGAAAAAATAAAATAAAATGTAGTATGTACCATGGAGTACTATTCTGCTATAAGAAACCACAGTGATATAGCACCTCTTGTATTTTCCTAGATAAAGCTGGAACCCATTCTGCCACCTGAAGTATCCCAAGAATGTAAAACTAAGCACCACGTGTACTCAGAAGCAAATTTGTTTTCCTGATCAACATCTAAATGCACATATAGGAATAACATTTATTGGGCATCAGGCAGATGGGAGGGAACAGGAGGGGTTGGGTATATACCTACATAATGAGTGTGATGCACACCATCTGGGGGATGGACACGCTTCAAGCTCTGACTTGAGGGGGATGGGAAGCAAGGGCAACATATATGACCTGAGAATTTGTGCCCCCATAATATGCTGAAATAAATAAATAAATAAAAATACTGAGGAATAAATTTTTAAAAGAGGTGAAACTCTTCATACACTGAAAATATAAAACCAGCATTGATGAAATAAATGAAAGAAGACACACATAAATTGAAAGATATCCCATGTTCATGTATTGGAAGAATTAATATTGTTAAAATGTCTATACTACCCAAAGCAACATTCAGATTTAAAGTAGTCCCTATCAAAATTTCAATATCATTCTTCATAAAACCAGAAAAAACAATCCTAAAATTTGCATGGAACCACAGAAAAACTCCAAATAGCCAAAACAATACTGAGAAAGAAAAACAAATATTGGAGGCATCACAGTTCCTGATTTAAAATTATAAAATTATATTATTAAAATTATAGTTTTAATAATCATAACAATATGATACAGGCATAAAAACAGAAACACAATAGTTTTTCCAACCTCTTCTTCCAGAATTCTTATATTTTCATGCCTTAGCTTTAAGTCCGTTATCCATCATGAATTAATTTTTGTGAGTGGTGACAGGTGCAGATCCTGTTTCAGTCTTCTACATGTGCCTATCCATTTTTCCTAGAACCATTTATTGAATATGTGTTCCTTTCCCCAGTGTATATTTTTATCTGACTTTTCAAAGTTCAGATGGCATTATGTGGATGGTTTTATATCTGAGTTCTCTGTACTGATCCAATGGTCTGTGTCTCTGAACTTGTGCCTGTGCCATGCTGTTTTGGTTATTATAGCATTGTAGTATAGCTTGAATTTTTGTAAGGAGATGCCTCCTGATTTGTTCTTTTTGCTTAAGGTTGCTTTGTCTGTTCAGGGTCTTCTCTGGTTCCCTACAAAGCATAGAATTATTTTTTCTATATGTGCAAAAGTGGAATTGGTATTCTAATGGGAATTGCATTGAATCTATAAATCACTTTGGGTAGTATAGACATTTTAACAATTTTCATTCTTCCTTGTCCATCAGCATATGTTTTTCCATTTGTTTACATCCTCTGTGATTTCCTTTTTCAGAATTTCGTAGTTCTCCCTTATAGATGTCAACTTAGGTAAAGTATTTTGCACAGATAGATTCGGTGAAAGAAAACAAAAATAAATAACATAAAGAATCAGATTAATTTTTCATTAAAAAAGAATTTATGAAGACCCCAAAGCCAATTAGAGCAATAACAAAAGTAAATAAAAGGGACCTGATTAAATTAAAAGGCTTCTGAACAGCCAAATAGACTGCCTACAGAATGGGAGAAAATATAAGCTTGCTATATATCCAATAAAGGGCTGATAACCAGAATCCACCAAGAACTCAAGCAAATCAGCAAGAAAACATCAAACAATCCCATTAAAAAGTGGGCAAAAATATGAACAGAAGCTTTTCAAAAGAAGATAGATAATGAAGAAGAAAGAAGACAAAGAAGATAGACAATGCTAATGAACAATAAGCATATGAAAAAATGTTCAACGTCTCTAACCATCAGGGAAATGCAAATCAAAACCACAATAAGTTATCATCTAACTCCAGTGAGAATGGGTTTTGTCAAAAAGTCCCAAAAGACCTGTGTATGTAGAGGGAAAAGAACACTTATATACTGTTGGTAGGACTATAAACTAGTACAATCTCTATGGAAAGCTGTACCTCAAAGGACTGAAAGTAGACCTATCATTTGATCCAGGAATCCCACTACTGGGTATTTAATAAAAGGAAAAAAACATTTTATATCAAAAAGACACTTGCACTCAAATGTTTATAGCAGCATGATTCACAATCACATAGATGTGGAAACAGCCCAAGTGCCCATTAATACATGAGTGGATTAATAAAATATGGTATATGTATTCCATGGAGTATCACTCAGTCATAAAAAATCATGAACTGATACCTTTTGTAACAATCTGGATGGAACTGGAGACCATCCTTCTAAGTGAAGTATCACAAGAATGGAAAAACGAACACCACATGTACTCCCTATTAAGTTGGAATTAATTGGTCAACACTCATGTGCACTTATGGTAGTAAAATTCAATGGAATTCAAGCAGGTGGGAGGGAGGATGAGGAGATGAGTAAATTCACATCTAACATACAATGCACACAAACTAGGTGATGGACACATTTATAACTTTGACTCAAACTATACAAAAGCAATTCATATAACCAAAACATTCATACCCCCATAATATTCTGAAATTTTTTAAAAAAAGAAAGAAACCTAGAGCAATAGGATAGAGATCCTGAAGATAAATCCAAACATATACAGTGGACTAATATTTCACATGGGCACCAAGAGGGAAAAAAGGAATCTTTTCAATAAATTGTGCTGAGAAAACTGGATTTTGACATGCAAAAGAATGAAATTGGACCCTTTCTTATACCATATACAGAAGTAACTCAAAGAAGATAAAACACCTAAATGTAAAGCCTGAAACCATAAAACTTAGAAGAGTACATAGGAAAAAACTCCTCCATCATGGCCTTGGCAATGATTTTTTGGTTATTACACCAATAGCTCAGGCTTTGGGTGCAAAAATACATAAATAGGACTACATTAAACTAAAGCACTTCTGCACAGCAAAGAAAACAATCAACAAGGTTGTTTGAAAAGACAACCTACGGAATGGGAAAAAATATTTTCAAATGACGTATCTCACCAAAATTTGTAAAGAACTCTACAACTCAACAGCAGAGGAATGGATGAAAAAGGCAAGAATTTCAACAAAGATCTAAAATATTAAAAAGTTCAATACATTCTATGTCTAGCATTAGCACTGCTTTCTGAAAGTCATAAAGAATATAGACTTATACTGTTATTTTGTGGCTGCTGAAATCCATGTCCTTCCAACGCTTCCAATCCTATGTGAACACAGCCAAGTTTTCCATGTCTGAAAACACAGTACCCTGGAGTGAGGTGCCCACTAGGACTGCTGGAGGCTGCAGGTAAGGTGCCTATCAAGACTATGAAAAGCTAGCTCAGATCCAATTCATGGATTTTTGCCATGGAAATCCATTTCCAAAACTGTTGCTGATGCTATTATAACAAGACTTGGACCAAAAGGAAAGGACAAAACAAGTCAAAATGGAAACATGATATGTGCATTACAAATATTACTGCCACCAGTCTGAAAAAAAAAATACAAGTGTTACATGCAGAAGCCAGAATGCTGGTGGAACTGTCTAAGGCTTAAGATATAGAAGCAGGAGATGACACCACATCAGTGATCACCATTGCTGGCTCTCTCTTAGATTCCTGTAACTAGCTTCTTCAGAATGGGTTTCATCCAACCAATATTTCGGAGTCATTCTAGAAGGGTTTGGAAAGGTATTAAAATTTTAATTAACATGGCTTGATCTATAGAACTGAGTTACAGAGAAACTTTGTTAAAGAGTACTACCACATCATTGAACTCAAAGGTTGTCTTTCAACTTTGAAGTCTACTTTCTCCGATAAGTGTAAATGCAATGCTGAAAGTGGTTGATATAGCCACAGCTATCAGTGTAGATCTTAGATTTTAAAATGGTTGAGAAATTTGGTGGAACAATTGATGACTATGAGTTGGCACAAGGGCTGGTTCTCACCGAAAAGGTAGCAAAATCTGGCATAGCCAGAGTTGAAAAGGCTAAAATTGGGCTTATTCAGTTTTGCTTATTTGCTCCTAAAACAGATATGTATAATTAAATAATTTCTGACTTACCCAGATGGACCAAATGCTGTGAGAGTAAAGAGCCTGTACTCTAAATTTAATAAAGTAAAATTTTAAAACAGGATATAATGTCCTCCTCATACAGAAGTGCATTCTAGGGGATGCTGTTAGTCATTTTGTGTTACATTTTCTAAACAAAGTGAATATTATGGCAATTAGGGATATTGAAAGAGAAAACGTTCAATTTATTTGTAAAACAATTGGAAACAAGCCAGTAGCTCATATTCACCAATTCACTGCTGATATACTGAGATCTGGCCAGTTATCCAAGGATGTCAGTATAAATGGTTCTGGCAAATTACCCAAGATTGAAGGCTGTGCAAGCCCTGGGTAAAAAAGTTACAGTTCTGGCCAGGTGCAGTGACTCACGCCTGTAATCCTAACACTCTGGGAGGCCAAGGGGGGAAGGTCGCTCGAGGTCAGGAGTTTGAGACCAGCCTGAGAAAGAGCAAGACCCCATCTCTACTAAAAATAGAAAGAAATTAATTGTCCAACTAAAAATATATAGAAAAAATTAGCCGGGCATGGTGGTGCATGCCTGTAGTCCCACCTACTCTGGAGGCTGAGGCAGGAGGATCACTTGAGCCCAGGAATTTGAGATTTCTGTGAGCTAGGCTGATGCCATGGCACTCTAGCTAGGGCAACAGAGTGAAACTCTGTCTCAAAAAAAAAAAAAGTTACAGTTCTTGTTAATGGCTCTAAAGAATTGATGATTAAAAGCTTAGTACTCTATTTATGATACCCTATGTGTTTGTTACTCACTATTTAGTGAAGAATAGAGCTCTTACTGCAGGAGGTGGTATTCCAGAAATCAGAGTTAGCCCTACAATTAATTGAATATTCATGAACATTGAGAGTTATAGAATCATTCTGCATTCATGATTTTATAGATGCTGTGGGAGTCACTCCATCTACACTAGTTGAAAACTCTGATCTGGGTCCCATTTTTATAATAACAGAATTAAGAAACTGGTATGCAAAAGGAGAGAATACTACAAGCATTAATGTCCAAAAGAGTGGTATTTTTTAACATTTTAGAGGAAATGTTTGTCCAACCTTTGTTGTTTTCAGCCAGTGCTCTGATGCTAATGACTAAAACCCTCTGAGACATTCTGAAAATTGATGATATGATAAACACTAGACAATTGAGATAACACCAACTGACTGGCACCATTATTACCACTAACAGTGTGACTGGAGTTGAAGAAGAGTGTCTTGTTTTTTAGAAGATTGTTTTCTCTAAGAATTTTCAGACTTGGACTTCCAGTTAGCATTTGCTTGAAATTGTCTTGACATGATTTAAATAAAATATTAAGTATTTGGTTTCAAAATTTTAAAAAGTGTCAAACAGACAATGTGGAGCTTAAGAATACAAAAATTGAACTAAAAAAATCACTAGAGGATTTCAACAGCAGACTAAACAGAAGAAATGATCAGTGAAGTAGAAGACAGTACACTGGGAATTATTTGGTTAGAGTAGAAAAAAGAATGAAAAAGAGTGAATAAAGCTTAAGGGACTTATGGGGCATGATCAAGCCAACCAATATATGAGAGATCTTCAATATGTTCATGGAAAATGTTTATTATGAAAAAAGCTATGCATGGGTTTCAAAAAAATTTTACATTAAAAAAATTCATCCTAACTTATTATTACATATCTTAACAGGATCTGCTTTGAGGCATTAAAAAGGGTGAGATATCAGTATGAACAGAGCCTGTATCAGAGCAACATGAATTATGCTAAAATTAAGGCAAGAACAAACATAAAATACATGAAGGTTGGGTGGAAGAATGGTGAAATCATTGATACTTCATAAAAAGTTTACAGGGATAAAGGGCCAAAGAAATTAGTAGTTTACAAATGCATAAGTCATTTTAAGAAGAGTAAAGATGATATTGAAGATGTAGCCCATAGCAGCAAACCATCCACAACAATTTACAAACAAAAAATTCATCTCGTACGTGACCTAAATTGAAGAAGACCTTTGGCTAGCAGCATAAACAATAGCCAACACAACAGACATTTCAATTGGTTCAGCTTACACAATTCTGGCTGAAAAATTAAAGTTGAGCTAACTTCCCACTCAATGGGTGCCAACACCATTGTGCCCATGTCAGGTTCAGACAAGAGCATAGCTTTCAATGAAAATTTTAAACAAGCAGCATCAAGATCCTGAATCATTTTTTCAAAAAAGTGTAACAGATGTTACAATATATGGCTTTACCAGTATGATCCTAAAGACAAAGCATAATCAAAGCAATGGCTTCCAAGACATGGAAGTGGTCCAGTCAAAGCAAAGCAGACCAATCAAGAGCAAAGGTCATGGCAACAATATGGGGAGATGCTTGAGGAATGTTGCTTGTTGATTTATTGGAGGACCAAAGAATGATAACATATGCTTATAATATGAGTGTTTCAAGAAAGTTGGCCAAAGCTTAGGCAAAAAATGCCCAGGAAATCGACCTCAAAGAGTTCTTGTCCATCATGACAATGCTTCTGCTCATTCCTGTCACCAAACAAGGGCAAAAGTTTTTAGAGTTTTTAGGAGAAACCATTAGACATCTACCTTACTTTCCTGATTTGTCTCTTTCTGACTTCTTTTTGTTTCCTAATTAAAAAAAAAAAATCTGTACCTCCTATTTTTTACATATTTTTTTTAAATTAGGAAACAAAAAGAAGTCCCCAAACAATAAATGCTGGTGTGAATGAGGAGAGAAAAGAATACTCCTACACTGCTGGTGGGACTGCAAACTAGTTCAACCTCTGTGGAAAGCAATATGGAGATACCTCAAAGCGATACAAGTAGATCTACTATTTGATCCAGCAATTCCACTACTGGGCATCTACCCAAAAGATCAAAAGTCACTTTATGAAAAAGACACCTGCACTAGAATGTTTATAGCAGCACAGTTCACAATCGCAAAGCTGTGGAAACAACCCAAGTGCCCACCAATTCATGAGTGGATTAATAAAATGTGGTATATGTATACCATGGAGTACTACTCAGCTTTACAAAACAATGGTGATATAGCACCTCTTGTATTTTCCTGGATACAGCTGGAACCCATTCTACTAAGTGAAGTATCTCAAGAATGGAAAAACAAGCACCACATGTACTCACTAGAAAATTGGTATTAATGGATCAACACCTAAGTGGACATATAGGAGTAACATTTATCAGGTGTCGGGAGGGTGGGAGGGTGGAGGAGGGGATGGGTATATACAACCAAATGAGTAAGGTTTACAACGTTTGGGGGATGGACATGCTTGAAGCTCTTACTCGAGGGGGGATGGGGCATGGGCAATATATGTAACTTTAACACTTGTACCCCCATAAGATGCTAAAAAAATTAATAAAATAAAATAATCTGTAAAGGACACCCATTTTGCTTCAGTTAATAATGTAAAAATTACAGTGCTGACATGGTCAAATTCTCAGGACACTAATTTATTTAGGGATGGCCTAAATGGCTGGTGTCATCACTTACAGAAGTGTCTTGACCTTGATGGAGCTTGTATTGAGAAATGAAGTTTATATTTTTTATTTTTATCTCTTAATTACATTTTTTCACAAACTCTATGAAGTTTCTCATATGCATTATGGAGTCCCAGAGGGAGAAGAGAAAGAGAAAGGGGTAAACACTTATTCAAAGAAATAATGGATGAAAACGTCTCAAACCTGGTGGGTGGGAAATTCACATCCAGATCCAGGAAGACCAGTGGTCCTCAAATGAGATGAACCCAAAGAAGTCCACAGAAAGCCACATTAGCATCATATTGTCAAAGATCAGAAATACAGAGAAAACTTTGAAAGCAGCAAGAGAAATGTGACTTGTCACATAAAAGGAGACCGACAAGATTATCAGTGAATTTCTCAGTGGAAACATTGAAAACATAAGTGAATGAGATGATATATTTAAAATAGTAAAAGAAAATCCTCCAAACAAGGAGAGTATACCTGCCAAAACTATATTTCAAAACTGAAAAATAAGTAAAGACTTTCCCTGACAATCAAAAGTTCAGAGAGTTCATCTCCCCTGGATGTGTCCTATAAGAAATGCAAAGGCGACAGGAAAGAGCTGAGCTGGGCTGTAGCAGCACTGGACACGCTGCTGATGATGGGCGTGAGCCACTGGTGGAAGTAGATTGACCATGGGCTCCCTGCTGGCATCCGAGCTGGGATGGAAATTCTATGACAATGACGACTACCACTCAGAGGAGAATCGAGTGAAGATGGGAAGAGAGATTCCACTGAACAACCAGGACAGGATTCCATGGCTCTGCAATTTGCATGACATTTTACTAAGAGATGTAACCTCAGGACAGTGTGTGGTTCTAGCCTGTTCAGCCCTGAATAAAATGTTCAGAGACATCTTAATAAGAGGAAAAGAGGGCTCAGCTCTGACAAGTGAGGAGTTGGGAAAGGAAGAGAAGTCAGGTGACGTGCAGCTCTTTGTGGTCCATCTGAGCGGGTCGTTTTAGGTCATCTCTGGAAGCTTACTCCAAAGAAAAGGACATTTTATGCCCCCTGAGTTACTGCAGTCCCAGTTTGAGACTCTGGAGCCCCCAGTAGCTCCAGAAAATTTTGTCCAAATAAGTGTGGACAAAAATCTTCCAGAGATAATTGCTACAATTATGGAAAATCTCTAAAATGAAATGAAAATCATTTTGTAGCAATGGTCTGGACAGAATTAGGCATAAATCTCTATCCCATCTCAAACATTGTTCCAGTCTCCTGGCTCTTGCTGTATTCTAATTTCTATGGTGAACAAACCACAATGTGTCAAGGTAGACTTATTTCGATGTATTTTTAGGAATCACGTGCTGGCACATCCAGAGAAGAGGGAGAGGGAACTTTAAAAGTCAAGTTTAAATTCATCTGTGACCCAATGAAATGATCAGAGGAAATTCTGTAATCAATGATGGAAATCATGTTTAGAACATTCTTGCTCATGGCTGTATCTTTACAAATAAATGAAACTTGGTGACCCCCCCCCAAAAAAAGAAAAAGAAATGCAAAATGGACTTCTTCAAGTTTAAACAAAATGATGATAAACAGCATGAATGCATAGGAGAGTATAAAACTCACAGGTACAAGTAAATAAATAATCACAGAATATTTTAATACTGTAACAGTGGCAGGTACATCACTTTGGGTTCAAGAATAAAAAGTTAAAAGATGAAAGTATTAAAAATAACAGTGTAAGAATAAGTTAATGGGTACACAATATAAACTATGTAAATTGTGACATCAACATAGTGCATGGAGAAAGAACTAAAAGTATAGAGTTATTGTATGCAATTGAAGTAAAGTTGATATCAACTTCAAATAGACTGTCATAACTATAAGTTGTTTATGTAAGCACCATGATAACCACAGAAAAACCTATAAAAATACACAGAAGTAAGGGGAAATTAAAGCACATAAATTACAAAAATCAATGAAACACAAATGAAGATGGCATGGGGAAAAGAAGGACAAAAATCTATAAGAAAGATAGGAAACAACAAAACGGCACTAGTAAGACATTACCTATAGATAATACTTTAAATGTAAACTCCCCACTCAAAAGACATAGAATTACTGAATGGATTTTTAAAAAGATCCAAGAACAAAAGACTTACTTTATTTTTTGGCTTACACAACAAATTTATTTTCTCACAGTTCTGGAGACAAAAAGTCTGCAATTAGGGTGTTAGTATGGCTGAGTTCTAGTGAGGGCTTCTTTGTGGCTTGCAGATGGTCATCTTCTCACTGTGAAAAGATTTACTTCAGATATAAGGGCACAAATAGGCTGAAAGTCCAGAAAGGGAAAAAAAGATAATCCATGCAAATTATAACCAAAAGAAAGCGAAGACTTTAACTTAAAAAGATTCTTAAGTGACAAAAAGGGACATTATATAATTATAAATTGTCAGTTCACTGGGAAGATATGACAATTATAAATATATATGTGCCCATCATCCAAGCACCAAAATATATAAAGCTACATTGACAGAACTTAAGAGAGTAATAGACATGCATACAATAATAATAGGACACTTCACTAGCCCAATGTCAACAGTTGGTAGAATATCCAGACAGAAGAATGAATAAAGACACATTGAACTTGAACAACACTGTAGACCAAATGGACCTAATGCATATATACAGAATATTACACCCAACAACAGTGAAATATATTTTCTTCTAAAGTACACACGAAACATTCTTCATGATTGATCACATATTAGGACACAAAACAAGCCTTAAGAAGCTGAGAAGATTAAAATCATATAATTCCTTTTCTGACCATAACGGAATAAAGTAGAAATCAATAGCAAAAGAAAAATGGGAAAAGTGACAATTATGTGGAAATTAACAAACTATTGAGAAAGCAGTGGATCAAAGAATTTGAAAAGGAAATTAGAAACTGTTTGAGACAAATGAAAATGAAAACCAAACCTTATGGAATGTAGCAAAAGCAGTACTTAGAGGGAAGCTTATATCAATAAACACCTACATTAAAGAAAAGAAAGATCTCAATTCTAAGAAATGACAGTGAGCCAGCACCGTTTATGCTATCCTGGATTAAGCTTAAGCCCATTATCCAAAGTGAGATGACACAAGATTAAGAAAATGGGCTCCACATCTACTTGCCATCAAATTGGTACTGACTGACTAAAACTATGGTGCTCAAATGGTGGTAGTGCTCACCAGGGTTTGGGGCAGGGTGAAATACACATCTTAGGGTTGTGGTGAGCATTGTGGTGGGGGGGGGAGAGGGAATACCTCTAACCCTTCGTATAGAAAGGCAAAGATATACAATGTAACCAAAAGGTCAAAAAAAGGAAAACAAAAACTTTTATCGGGTGGTGGGCAGATGAGAGGGGGCAGGAGGGAAAGGATATATACTTACAAAATAGGTGTGATGCGCACCACCTGGGGGTTGGACATGCTTAATGTTTTGACAAGGCAGGGGGTGGGGGGAGGAATGGCAGGGGCAATATATGTAACCCTAACAATATTTGTACCCCCATAATATGATAAAATAAAAGGGAAAAAAAGAAAAGAAAGATCTCAAATAACCTAACATACACCTCAAAGAACTATAGAAAGAAGAACAAATTAAGCCTGAAGTTAGTAGAAGGAAAGAAATAACAAAGATTACTACAATGAGATAACATGTTGCCCCAGATAAAATTACTGTTATCAAAAAGACAGGTAATAATAACTGCTGGTGAGGACGTGGAGAAAGGACAGCCCTTGTACACTATTGGTAGAAATATAAATGAGCACAGCCACGATGGTTAACAGTGTGAAGGCTCTTCAAAAACTGAAACTAGAATGACCATATGTCCAGCAATCCCACTACTGAGCATATATCCAAAAGAAAGGAAATCAGTGTATTGAAGAGATAGCTGCTCTCCTATATTTATAGCACTGTTCACAGTAGCCAAAATGTGGAATCATTAAGTATCAATCAACAGATGAGTGCATAAAGAAAATGTGGGACATACACACAATGGAATATTATTTGACCATAAAAACAATGAAATCCTGTAATTTGCAACAATATGGATGGAACTGAAGGACATTATGTTAAGCAAAATAAGCGAGGCACAGAAAAACAAGTAATAAATATTCTCACTCATGTGTTGGAACTAAAAATTTGAACTCATGGAGGTAGAGAGTAGAGTGGTTATCAGAGGCTAGGAACAGTGGTTGGGAGGGGGTATAAATATAATACAACAATTTTATATTCATAATAATTAAAAAGAAAAATTTAAAAAGATATTAGAGCAGATATAAGTGGAAATAAAGAATAGAAAAATCAATGAAACTAAAGATGTTGGGTTTTTTTTCTAGAATATTACAGGGGTTTAAACATTTTGGTTACATGAATTGCTCTTGTACAATTTGAGTAAAAGTTATAAGTGTGTTTTTCACCTTCTTAGTTAAACATATTTCTAGGTATTTTATTTTCCTTATTGCTATTGTGAAAGATATTGAGTATGTGATTTGATTCTCAGCTTGACTATTGTTGGTGTATAGGAATGCTACTAATTTCTGTACATTGATTTTTAACCCGAGACTTTGCTCAATTTGTTTATCAATTCCAGTAGTTTGTTGGAAGAATATTTGGGGTTTTCTAGATATAAGATCATATGGTCAGCAAAGAACAATAGTTTGACCTCTTCTTTCCCCATTTGGATGCCATTGATTTCCTTCTTTTGTCTGATTGCTCTTGCTAGGACTTCCAGCACTATGTTGAACAAAAGTGGTGACAGTGGGCAAATTATCAAAATCTGTGGGATTCAGCAGAAGCAGTCATAAGAGGAAAATTCAGAGCCATAAATGCCTACATGTAAAAGAAAGAAAGATCACAAATCAACAATGTAATGAATTGTCTCAAGGAACTGGAAGAGAAAGAGCAAACCAATCTTAAACCCAGCAGAAGAAAAGAAATAACTGTGGTCAGAGCAGAACTAAAGGAAATTGATAATGAAAGAATTATACAGAAGATTAATGAAACAAAAAGTTGGTTGTTTGAAAAGATAAAATCAACAGAGCTCTTGCTGGATTAACCAGAAACATAAAATGACCCTAATAAACTCAATCAGAAATGAAAACAACTAATGGACACAGCGAGCATTGTAGGGGGGGAAAGGCACACCTCAAATCATGGTTTGGGTGTCCCAAAGTCACAACATGTAATCAAAATGTTTGTACCCCCATAATATCCTGAAATAAATAGATAGACATGAAAACGGAGATATTGCCACAGAAATACAAAATATCATTTCTGAATACTATAAAAGTCTCTATACACATAAACTTGAAAACATTGAGGAAATGGACAAATTCTTAGAAACACACAACCTCCCTAGGCTCAATCAGGAAGAAATATAACTCCTAAATAGACCAATATCAAACAAAATTGAAGCAGTGATAAAAAATCTCCCAAGAGAAAGCAGTGCTGGACCAGATAGTTCCACAGTTCAACTTCTTTGTAGAACTACAAAGAAGAACTGGTACCTATACTGCAGAAATTATTTAATAACATAGAGAAGCATGACATCCTCCCCAACTTATTCTACAAAGCCAATATCACCTTGACACAAAAGCCAGGAAAGGACACAACAAAAAAGGTATTTATTACCTATTCAAAATATGAATTTAAAAAGTAGGGATGTCTTACCAGGAGACTGCAAGTGTTCCCTCTGCATCATGGTGGATCTTGCAACTCCCATTCCACTCGCACCTTGCTCAGTGGCTGAATTTACCCTTTAACTTGAGAGGGAGGGAATCTTCCCCAACTCAGTCTATGAAGCTAGTATCACCTTGTTACCAAAGCCAGGAAAGGATACAACAACAACAGCAAACTACAGACCAATATCCCTTATGAATACAGATGAAAAAATCCTCAATAAAATACTAGCAAACTGAATTCAAGAACACATCAAAAAATAATCCCCGATGATCAAGTAGGCTTAATACTAGAAATGCAAGGATAGCTTAACATGTGCAA
Source organism: Mirza zaza (assembly GCA_008750895.1). Lineage (NCBI taxonomy): Eukaryota > Metazoa > Chordata > Mammalia > Primates > Cheirogaleidae > Mirza > Mirza zaza. The sequence continues at coordinate 27,412 of VSMD01122355.1, forward strand.
ATCTATAAATGTGAGTCACAACATGAATAGAAGCAAAAACAAAGACCATATAATCCTCTCAATAGATGCAGAAGTGATTTTCTGAAAGGTTTAGGTTGACAAACCCATAGTTAGGCTGTTAAGAAAAAAAGAGAGAAGACAAATAAAAGCAGAAATGAAAGAGGACACATTACAACTGGTGTCACTAAAATGAAAGGATCATAAGAGACAACTATAAGTAATTATATGTCAACAAACTAAATAACCTAGAAGAAATAGATAGATTCCTAGAAACATACCAAGACTGAATCATGAAGAAATAGAAAATATGAAGAGGCCTATAACTTGTGGGGAGATTAAATCAATAATATTAAAATCTCCCAACAAAGAAAATCCCAGGACCAGATGGCTTTACTAGTGAATTCTACTGAACATGTAAGAAAGAAATTAAAGAGGACAGAAATAAATGGAAATATGACTAATGTCCATGGCTTGGAAGACTTAACACTGTTTACCTAAAGCATTTTACAGATATAATACAACTCCTCTTTGTATCCCAGTGTCACTTTTATGAAAATACAAAATGATAAATAATGTATATAGACACCAAGGATCTCAAATCACTGAAGCAATTTTGAGCAATAAGAACAAAACTGAAGACCTCATACCTTCTGATTTCCAAACATGTAGAAAGATTGAATGCTTTCCTACTAGAATCAACAACAAAGTAAGAATTCCACTGCACCACTTATATTTAACATTATACTAGAGCTTCTATTCAGTATGATAGAGCATGAAAGCTTCAAGGATGCTTGGTCAGTTTACAAAAATCAAATGTATTTCTACATGCCAGCAATTAATATTCACAATTTGAAATACTGACACCATTTATAGTAGCACAAAAAATACCAAATACTTAGGGGTGAATCTGACAAAAGAGGTGCAAGACCTGTACACTGAAAATAAAACATTGCTGAGAGCAACTAAAGAAGACCAAATAAGATGAAGTGAGATGCAGTATTCATAAATTAGAACTCAATTTTGTTAAGATGTCAATTTTACACAAATTGACATACAATAGATTCCATGCAATCTTAATCAAATTTTCAGCAGACTTTTTTTAAAAAAATAAATTGACAAACTGATTTTAAAATTCATTTGGAATTGCAAAATATCTAGAAGAGCCAAAACTTTTTTTTATATAAACAGTGTAAACATAGACTGTGATATTGGCATGAGTGTAGATGAATTTCTCAAAGGATCACACAGTGAGTCCAGAAGTATACCTACATACAAATAATTGACTAATTTTCAAAAAGTGAAATTTCATGGAGAAAATACAGTTTATTCAACTAATGGTGGTGGAATAATTGAACAGCCATATACAAAAAATTTGAATCTCAAAAAGTTCAAAGTTTAACTCAATATGGAACAACCAGGTGCTTATCAAGAAAATAATCCATCACAACCAAGCAGGCTTCATCCCAGAGATGCAGTCATGGTTCAACATACACAAATCTATAAATGTAATTCACCACATAAACAGGAGCTAAAACAAAGACCATATGATTCTCTCAACAGATGCAGAAAAAGCATTTGACAAAATTAAAACCCCTTTTATGATAAGAACACTTAAAAAAATAGGCATAGACTGGGCTTACCTAAAAATGATACAAGCCATATATGACAAACCCACAGCCAATATCACACTGAATGGGGAAAAGTTGAAAGCATTCCCACTTAGAACTGGAACAAGGCAACGTTGCCCACTATCTCCACTTCTATTCAACATAGTGCTGGAAGTCCTGGCTATAGCAATTAGACATGAGAGCAGAATTAAAGGCATCCAAATGGGGTCAAAAGAGATCAAACTCTCACTCTTTGCTGATGATATGATATTATATCTAGAAAACCCCAAGGATTCAACCAAGAGACTCCTTGAATTGATAAATGAATTCAGTAAACTCTCAGGATACAAAATCAATACACACAAATCAGAGGCATTCATATATGCTGATAACAGTCAAACTGAGAACCAAATCAAAGACTCAATACCCTTCACAATAACAACAAAGAACATAAAGTACCTAGGAATATATTTAACTAAGGAGGCAAAATACCTCTACAGGGATAACTATGAAACACTGAGGAAGGAAATAGCAGAGGACATAAACAGGAGGAGAACCATACCGTGCTTGTGGGTTGGTAGAATCAACATTGTTAAAATGTCCACATTACCCAAAATGATCTACATATTCAATTCAATCCCTATCAAAATACCATCATCATTTTTCACAGATATAGAAAAAATAATTTTATGCTTCATATGGAACCAGAGAAGACCCCAAATATCAAAAGCAATCCTAGGCAATAAAAACAAAATGGGAGGTATCAATTTACCAGACTTCAAACTATACTACAAGGCTATAATAATTAAATCAGCTTGGGACTGGCACAAGAACAGGGACATTGACCAGTGGAACAGAACTGAGAACCCATACATAAAACCATCCTCATATAACCATCTAATATTTGACAAAGCAGACAAAAACATACACTGGGGAAAAGAATCCTTATTCAGTAAATGGTGCTGGGAAAACTGGATAGCCACATGTAGAAGACTGAAGCAGGATCCATGCCTTTCACCTCTGACAAAAATCAACTCACGCTGGATAACAGACTTAAACCTAAGGTATGAAACTATTAGAATTCTGAAGGAAAATGTTGGAAATAGTCTTCAGACATTGGCATAGGCAAAAAATTTATGAAGAAGTGCCCAAAGGCAATCACATCAACAACAAAAATAAATAAACGGGATCTGATCAAACTAAAAAGTTTCTGCACAGCCAAAGAAACTGTCACGAAAGCGAACAGACAACCTACACAATGGGAGAAAATGTCCACATGCTACACATCCGATAAGGGGCTGATAACTAGAATCTATATAGAACTCAGGAATATCAGCAAGAAAAAAATCAAACAACCCTATCAAAAAGTGGGCTAAGGACATGAACAGAAACTTTTCAAAAGAAGACAGAACAATGGCCAAGAAACATATGAAAAGATGCTCGACATCTCTAATCATCAGGGAAGTGCAAATCAAAACCACAATGAGATATCACTTATCTCCTGTGAGAATGGCCTTTGTCAAAAAGTCCCAAAACAATAAATGTTGGGGTGGATGCGGAGAGATAGGAACACTCATAAACTGGTAGTGGAACTGCAAACTAGTGCAACCTCTGTGGAAAGCAATATGGAGATATCTTAAAGAGATACAAGTAGATCTACCATTTTATGCAGCAATCCCATTACTTGGCATCTATCCAAAAGAACAAAAGACATTCTATAAAAAAGACTCCTGCACTCAAATGTTTATTGCAGCACAATTCACAATTGCAAAGATGTGGAAACAACCCAAGTGCCCATCAATACATGAGTAGATTAATAAAATGTGGCATATGTATATCATGGAGTCCTATTCAGCTACAAGAAACAACGGTGATATAGCACCTCTTGTATTTTCCTGGATACAGCTGGAACCCATTCTACTAAGTGAAGTATCCCAAGAATGGAAAGATAAGCACCACATGTACTCACAAGCAAATTGGTTTCACTGATCAACACCTAAGTGCACATATAGGAATAACATGTTTCAGGCACCGGGCAGATGGGACGGGGGCAGGGGATGGGTATATACATACATAATGAGTGAGTGCGATGCACATCATCTAGGGGATGGACACGCTTGAAGCTCTGACTCAAGGGGGTAAGCAGGGTAGGCAATATACATGACCTTAGCGTTTTTGCCCCCATAATATGCTGAAATAAAAAAAAAGATTATAAAAAATGGAACATAAACATAAAATGAAAAATTAAAAGATAAACTTTTAAAAGAAAATATGAGAGTTTTTTTACTGTCTTAGGTTAGACAAATTTTATTAGATCTGACACCAAAATAATTATCCATAATTGAAAATAATTAATTATTTGGAACTCATCAAAATTATTTTTTTCTGCTATCTGAAAAACATTTATGAAAGAATGTAAAGACAAGCTATGGATTGGGAGAAAATATTTATACTTCACAAGTGCAATACAGGATATCTCAAATCTGAATAATAAGTAAGCAAAGAACCAAGTACATAATGGGCAACAATCTTGAACATGTGCTTTATCATGAAGATATGGAGATGACAGTTAAACACATGAAACAATGCTGAGAATCATTATTCATTAAAGAAATATAATTAGAACTACAATGAGATACCATTATACAACTATTAAACTGTCTTAAATTTAAAAGTTGATCATAAGAACTCTTGACTAGGTTGTAGAGCAACTAGAACTCCCATACACGGCTAGTGGAAATGTAAATTCGTCCAACACGTAGGGGGAAAGTTTGGCATTATTAAAATGTTAAATGTACACTTACTTTGATCAACTGTTCCACTCTTAGATATTTACCCAAGAGAAATGAAAGTATATGTGCATACAAAGACTTGTATACAAATATTAATAGCAATTGTACTTGTGAAAATGAAAATAACCCAAAGGTCTATTAACAGGTGAATAAATAACAAAGTTGTTATATATTCCTACAATAGGATACCACTGAGCAGTAAAAAGGAATTGTTACTGATACATGATACAAATTGGATAAATCTCAAATGATTATGCTGATTGAAAGAAACTAGACAAAATAGAGTATTTGCTGTGTTATTCCATTTATATAAAATTATATAATGGAAAATTCAAGCTAATCTATCATGACAGAAAGAAGATAAGTGGTTGCCTGGGGATGGAGAATTGGGACCGGCAGGAAGAATAGACTACAATGAAGTATGAGGAAACCATTGAGAACAGTGGATATGTTCACTTTCTTGATTGTTGTGATAGTATTCTGGGTATAGAAATATGCTAAAACTTATCAAATCGAAGAATTTAAATATGTTGTTTATTTTTATCTAGTTATTTCTCAATAAAGATGTTAAAAGTAATTGACAGTCATTAAAGTAATGTAACACTCCAGATATTGAAAAATGTAAACATAATGTCTATTATCTAATAATAAATCACTAAACCTGAAAAGCAGAAATATGTGACTACAAATTAGAAAAAAAAAATCGGTCAAAAGAAAAACACCCTCAAGTGCCTGGATTGTGAATTCTCAAAGACTTTAACATGTCTATTAGAAAGATGCTCAAGGACATAAAGGAAATATGAACTTTATATACAGATAAATAAATAGTCAAGGCAAAGGTAACCTGATGGAAATTTGGGAACTAAGAAATTGCAATATTAGAACTTTAAAATTTTGAGAGGCTCTATAGCCAATTATGCAATGAAGAATAAATAATCACTTAATTGGAAACATAGCAAGACAAACTATCTATAATAAATCACAGAAGGAAATAATCTAGGGGAAAAAATGACCATGCCCTTAGATATCTGTGAGACAATATCAAGCAGTCTGACATGTGAATTTGTAGTCTAGGACAATGTACAGTCGTTTTAAAATACATCATTGTTCAGGGGAAATACAACAAGATGGCCAAGTAGATGCAGCTGGTGTCCACCTCGTGGAGAAGAACCAAAATATCAAGAAGATACCCACAGTTTGAATAGATTGGGAAAGTATGCTGGACTATAACAGAGAGGACACATCAAGGGCAAAGAAAAGAGAAGCGGGGCTGCCTGCTCAGGGTTGTTGTGAGCCTTGAGTGAGCCCTTGGATATGGGCTCAGGGAAGGGTTAAGTGAGAGATCCAGTACGTCCATGGACCTTTATACTCCTAGCTACAGAAGATCTCCCCAACTCTTCCAGGCCTCCAGGCTGGCATAGGGAGCTGCATGGAAATTATACAGAGGCACTGCTCGAACTTGTGGAGTTCTACAGGCTTCTGAACACTGGGCAGTTGCTGTGTGGAGCCATACTAGGAGCCCATCTCTCAAGGCTCTGAGTCCTGCCAAGGCCACCTCTGCCACTGCAGGCTGCTGGGCCAGGGAAGGAGAGAGGAGACTGGGTACTCTTACATGCCCAAGTTGTGCTACCACAGCTGTGGGATACTGGACCAAGGGGCATCTGGACCACACACCCATCACCTGTCCCCCCAGCCCCCACCAGCTGCCTGCATATCTGCTTCCATGGAGAGGGGGCATTCCATTTCTGGTAGCAGAGTTGCATCACAACTGCTATTGACCTGCCTGAGTGTTTCACTGACAGTCTGGAACCAGCCCACCCCTCCCTATCATAATCAGTGCTTAAATGTATGGGGCCTGATCCCATCCCCCCATGGTTCAATCATGTCATTGAGGGGCATGTGAATGAGATCTACGATCTGATTTCAAGTGGGGATGGAGCCCTCACGGTCAGAACTGAGAGAAGATTCTGGTGTGGGTTTGTGCTGTGGCATGAAAATGGAGCACCCCCTCCCTTCACAGCAACAGCCTGGAAAGTCTGTGACTGGCAGTTTCTGTCCCTGGTGGGGGAGCCTCACAGCCTGGGACAGCTTTGCAATCTGAACACAGACTGCTTGGAACTGGCTTAGCTGGTTTGGCCTGCTGGTGATGGCTGGACGCCAGAGGGAGATAGGCCACATTAGGGGAGTGGGAGCTGAGAAGGTCCCACTACTTTCTGCTGGGTTGTGGGTTCCGGTCCATCTCTCTCCGCACATGCAGGTTCTTTGCCACAGTAGAGATGGCTCCGCCTTTCCTAGAGGCTTGCCCCAGGAGCCTGTGAACTTCCCCCCAGCCCCCACAGGGGTCATCTCATGATCTTGCCTTTGGGAAGACTGTACATGGGTTTGCCTGCCCCAGCACCACCTGACTTTGTGTCTTGCTACCTCAGTGGCAGAACATAAGATAGAGACGCCTAGGAGTTCCAAGTCCCCACCTGAACCATCCAAGTACTTTTCCCCATTAAGAAAGGCCAAGCATAAATACCACCACCACTGCAGCTGGCTCTCTCCTACTAGTTCAACCTACAGACTGGGAGTTCAACCTGCACAGGCCATTACTATGTTTGCTGCACAATTGTATGGCGCTTGGCTAGCTCTTTTCCACAAGTGCCACCTATTGGCTTGGAGGGTGAACTACATGACCCAGTATAATTCATGCCGATAGAAGTACACAGTGCTAGGGAATGAGATAAGCTTCTGGAGACCTTCATCTCCCCTTCTCAGCAAGAGGCAAGGAACCTCCTCACATGTCTAGTACACAACCACTACAACCTACAAATAAATAGGATTTGAGAAAACCACCACACTAAGGCTATCTATAATCAAGGAATTGATACAGACCCTTGACCCCCTAAAAGCCAAAGGTCCATACCCAACATGAGCTATAGTCACACCCTTAAGAGGGTTAAAAATATACCATCCAACAAAATAAAATGTTAAAATAAGAAATAGCTTCTCCAGATGAGAAGGAATCAGCATAAGAATTCTGGCAGTATGACAATAGAGTGTAATGACCCCCCTATAGGACCATGCCAGCTTTCTAGCAGAGGTTCTGAACCAAAATGAAAATTCTGAAATAACAGATAAAGAATTCTAAATATGGATGGTAAGAGAGCTCAGTGGGACCCAAGAGAAAGATAAAAACCAATAAAAAGTAACCATAAAAACAATTCAGGACACCAGTAAAAATTCATTAAAGTGATATATAATTAAATGAAAACAAAAAGAGCTCATGGAAATTAAAGACTTATTGAAGGAATTACAAAATGCAGTGAAAACCTCAAAGAATAGAATGGACTAAGGAAAATAAAGAATTTCAGAGCCTGAAGACAGGTTTTTCAAATTAACACAGTTGAACAAAAATAAAGAAACACGAATTTTTAAAAAATGAACAAAGCCTTGGAGAAATATGGAATGATAAGTGTTCAAGTCTATGAACATTTTGATGAGGGAGAAGAAGAAAAAGTAAAAAGTGTGAAAAACCTATCTGATAGAATGATTGAGGAATGCTTCCCTGATCTTAGATGAAATTTAGACCTCCGGATATGAGAGGCTCAGTAAGCACCAGAGAAATAAATTATAAGACAGACTTCACCAAGGGATATAATAATCATACAATCTAAAGTTAACATGAAGGGAAAAATTTAAAAAGCAGCTATAGAAAAATGTGTAATCACCTATAAAGGAAAGTCCATCAGACTATATCATCAGACTTCTCAACAGAAGCTATATAAGCCAAAAAAAAATTAGGGTCCTATTTATAATATTCTTAAAGGAAAGAGCTGTCAGACAAACACAAATTCTGTATCCTACTAAACTAAGCTTCATAAACGAAGGAGAAATAAATGTTGTCTTTCCCAAACAACCAAAGGTTGAGAGAATTTACCAACACTGGAACAGCCCTACAAGAAATGCACAAGGAAGTCCTAAACATAGAAACAAAAGGTCGATACTATCATAGAAATACATGAAACTATAAAACTTACAGGTCTCATGAAACAATTATACAACTGAAAAAACAAAACAACTAGGTAACACTATGACAGGAATAGAACCTCCCATATCAATATTAACTTTGAATGTAAATGGACTAAATGCCTCCTTAAAAGATATAGATTGGTGGAATGGATAAAAAATACACAATCCAAACATATTGCCTACATGAAACTCCATTAACTGGTAAAGCTTTTCATAGACTCAAGCAAAGCAGGTGGAAAAAGATATTTCACACAAATGGAAACCAAAAGTGATAGGGAGTACCTATATTTACATTATGTAAAACAGACATTAAATCAACAAGAGTAAAAAAAGAAAAGAAAAATAAGATCATTATATAATGAAATGATAAAAGGATGAATTCAGCAAGAAGAAATAAAAATCTAATTATATATATATATATATATATATATATATATATATACCTAACACCAGAGCACCCAGATTCATAAAACAAATACTACTATACCTATGAAAAGAGATATATAACAATACAATAATAGTGTGGGACTTCAGCACTCCATTGGCAGCATTAGACTGATCATCAATGCAGAAAATAAAGGAATACTGGGATTAAACTGGACTGTAGAACAAATGGACATAACAGACATTTACAGAATATTCTATCCAACAACTGCAGAATATACATTCTTCTCATCAGCATATGGTACTTTTTCTGAAATAGACAATATGCTACACAATAAAGCAAGTCTCGATAAATTTTTTAAAATTCAAAATCATATCAAGTATCTTCTCAGATCACAGTGGAATAAAACTAGAAATCAATTCCAAGAGGAACTATCAAAACTATACAAAGATGTAAAAATTAAGCAACCTACCCCTGAATGATCTTTGAATCAATGATGAAAACAAGGTGTAAACTATAAAAATTCTAGAAGTGAATGAAAATAGTGACACAAAATATCCAAACCTGGCATACAGCAAAGGCAGTGCTAAGAGGGAAGTATGTAGCATTAAATGCCCACATCAAAAAGATAAAAAGATCACAAATTTACAACCTAACATCACACCTTAAGGAACTAGAAAAACAAGAAGAAACGAAACCCACAGCTAGCAGAAGGAAAGAAATAAAAAATAATAGCAGAACTAAATGAAATTGAGACCAATAAAACAATACAAATGATCAACAAAACAAATAGTTGGTTCTTTATAAAGATAAACAAAACTGATAGACCATTAGCTACATTAACTAAGAAAAGAAAAGGAAATGATTCAAATAAGCTCAATCAGAAAGGAAAAAGAAAACATTATAACTTATACCACAGAAATACAAAAGATCATCTGAGACTACTATGAACATCTCTATGCCCACAACATAGAAAACCTAGAGGAAATGGATAAATTACTGGAGAAAACAACCTCCCAAGCTTGAATCAGGAAGAAAGAGAACTCCTTAACAGAACAACAATGAATAATGAGATTGAATCAGTAATAAAAATCTTCCAAAAACAAAAATAAAAAAAGCCTGGGACCGGATGAATTCACTGCCAAATTCTACCAGACCTATAAAGAACTAGTACCAATCTAAATGAAACATCAAGAAGGAGAGAATACTCTCTTACTCATTTTATGAAGCCAGTATCACCCTGATATCAAAACCATGAAAGGATGCAACAACAAAAAAAGAAAACTGCAGACAAATATACCTTTCAAACATAGATGCAAAAATCCTCAAAAAAGGCCTAGCAAACCAAATCCAAAAGCATATCAAAAAGGTAATACACTAAGATCAAGTGGGTTTAACTCCATGGATATAAGGATGGTTCAACAAATGTAAGTCAGTAAATGTGATTCACCACAGAAACAGAAACCATGTGATCATCTTAATAGATACAGAAAAAGATTTGATAAAATTCAGCATTGCTTCATGATAAAAAACCCTCAACAAATTAGGTATAGAAGGAACATACCTCAAAATGATAAAAATCTGTATATGACAAACCCACAGCCAACAAATGGGGAAGAGTTTTAAGCATTACCCCTAAGCTCTCTAAGTACTAAAAACAAGGATGCCGACTTTCACCACTCCTATTCAGCATTGTACTAGAAGTCATACTTAGTGTAATCAGGCAAAAGAAAGGATGTCCAAACTGGAAAAGACAAGTCAAATTATCTGTTTGCTGATGTTATGATCTTATACCTAGAAAACCTTAAACATTCCTAAAAAAGACTACTAGATTTGATAAATGAATTCAGTAAAATATCATGTTACAAAACCAATGCACACAAACCTGTAGAATTTCTGTACACTAATAATAGCCAACCTGAGAACCAAACCAAGAACTTAATCCAATTTATAGTAGCTGCAAAAATAAAAAACCAACCTCAGGAATATATTTATCCAAGGTGGCGAAAGATCTCTATAAGAACTACAAAACACTGATGAAAAAAATTGTAGATGACATAAAAATATATCCTGTGCTCATGGATTGGAAGAATCAATATTGTGAAAATGTCCATACTCCATTTACAGGTTCAATCTACAGGTTCAAACAGTTCCTATCAAAATTCCAATGTCTTTTGCTGATAATTAGGGATGCCACGTCAGAGGGCCACTTCATAATCTATAGTCAGAGTGATACCAGCAGGTTTTTCTTTGGGTTATAGATGGGTGTATCTCCCAGCAGGTCCCTGGGCAGGCAGCACTGCTCCCAGGCCTAGCATAAGCTAAAACTGTATCATGGGCTGCTGCAGGCTCCACAGTCTGTACCAAGGTTAGTGGGCCTGTTAACTGAGGCATGGGAAGGTGTGAATCCTCTTAGGTCTCTTGGCATATGATGCCAGTGGCAGGACCGAGGACAAATGGCACTGTAGCTAAGTCTACAAGGATACATAGGCATTTCTGGATCTATAACCAGGCCCATAGTCAGAGATCCTGCTACCTGGGTACAGTCCTGTCTTCTCAAAGCAGCCCTCCTCAATCTTGGGTTCTGCCAGTGTTTCCCAATCTCTTACCTAAATCTCAAAGCTTCCATAAAGACACTTGGCCTGTGGATGGTTGCCAAATTGTTGCTGTAGGGGGATATGTGCAAGGGATGTCATACTCCAGCATCTTGCTGACATTACTTGCATTGTTTGGATTTGTAATAGTACAGCAACCTTGCATTCCAAGGATAAAGATTACTTGTCCATATTGTATTATTTTTTATAATAATGTTTTTTTTTTATGTTTTAGAGATGAAGTCTCATTATGTTGCCCAGCCCTGGCTGAAGCGACCCTCCCACCTCAGTCTCCCAAGTAGCTGGTATTATAGGCATGTGCCACTGGGCCCAACCCAAACTTCCTTTTTTTATTATTGTTATTATGGTATATCTCTTTTATCCTTTTACTTTTAATGTATCTGAGTCTTTATATTCAAAGTGCATGTATCATAAGAAGCATATAGTTAGTTTTTGCTTTCTTATTCAATCTGATAAGCTCTGCCTTTTAATCAGGGTGTTTATTTTTTTATTTCAGCATATTATGGGGATACAAATATTTGGATTATGTATATTGTCCTTGACCCACCCGAGTCAGAGCTTTAAGCATGTCCATCACTAAATATCAGGGAAATACAAATCAAAACCACAATGAGATATTGCCTCACATTGGAATGGCTATTATCAAAAAGACAACAGATACCAAGTGTTGGCAAGGATATGGAGAAAAGGGACCCATTGTACACTGTTGATAGCAATATATATTGGTATTTATGTATAAGTATATAATGTTACCACTATTATAGAAAACAATATGGGGGTTCCTCAAAAAATTAAATATTAACTACCATATGATCTAACGATCCCATTTCTGTGTATATATCCAAAGGAAATGAAGCCAGTAACTTGAAAACATATCTTCACTCTCATGTCCATTGTGGTATTCACAATAGCCAAGATATGGAAGTAATCTAAGAGGGTGCAGGAGAAGAGGGTGCTGGAGAGTATGGTCATTAGTGGAAACTAGCAGAAGCCCTGTGCTAGGATGGCTCCATGATGAGAGGAAACCAAACTGAGCTATTAGGGGAGGCAGTTAGATGTCTTGCCTCTGGTAATGAGTGGGGCCAGCCCTACATAACTGTTCACTAAGTCAGGGATTCTAAGATGTAACTGCCTCAGGTGAATAAGACTGCACAGGGCAGGTCAGTAAAAGCAAGGGCTGTGGCTGAACAGGTGGTCAGGCAGGTGGCATAGAGGAGGCTACGGGGCATCCTGATGACCCAGACCTCCAATCAGGCACCTGCCACCTCCTAAACAGTCGCCCCCAGTGCTGGTGCCCTGCGAGTGGGCAAGAGGTCACCACTGAGGGGGTCCACAGCCCAGCCGCCATACAGTGTGGTGGGCAGGTCCCCATGCCCCGCCCAGCCTAGAGACTCTCCTGGCAAATTCCACCCCTACGCAATCTGCGATCAGCTCGCCAGGCCTGGCTCCATCAATGAACTACTGAGAAGACTAACTGTCAAGGGGAGTTACAGCCACTGGGGTGCAGGGTGCAGGGCAGACTGGGGAGATACTTCCTCCCCCTAGCGGGCATCTCTCCTGCCTAAAGTGGTAGGCTCCACCCCTGGAGGCAGGGAGAGACAACAAAACCCACTCTCCCCCAGATCTAGGGAGAATCCACTAGGCCTGTACTCAGTGCATAAGCATGCAGTATAAAACACTTTGCTTCCCAGAACAGTTTAGGTCACCCAGTTGATCAAAAAGCTGGGGCTGGATCTCCATCCCGGTCAGGGGTAGGCTCCACAAGTAACCCCTCCCATCAGGGGTACCTTCCAAGTGTATGATCCAGATGGGGAGAGCTCAGCGTAAGATTTCTGGAACTTTAAAAAATCAAACTGAAAACACTCCTCCTAGGAGATATACCAGTTCTCAAGAAATGGAGACTGAACAAACCCAAAACACTAAAGTGAAAGAAGAATTCCAAAATAGGATTGTAAGAAAGCTCAATGATATGCAAGAAAAAATGGATAACCAACACAAGGAAACTACAAATAAAATTCAGGACTTGGAACAAAAATTCACTAAGGAAATCAAGATCTTGAAGAAAAATCAATCCAATCTCCTGGAAATGAAGAATCTATTCAGGGAAATACAAAACACAGTGGAAAGCCTCAAAAATAGGGTGGACCAAACAAAAGAAAGAATCCCAGAGATGGAAGACAACACCTTCAAATCAAACAAGTTAATCACAGAGTTAGAGCAGAAAAATAAGAGACATGAGCAAAGCTTACAAGAATTGTGGGATTATACGAAGAAATATAACCTGTGGCTCCACTGGATTCTGGAGAAGGAAGAAGAAAAACCCAAGGGTTGGATAAGCTATTCGAAGAAATAATTGAGGAAAATTTCCCAGGTCTAACCAGTAACTTAGAAATACAAGAGGCCAAAAGGACTCCTGGGAGATACAATGCAAACAGGAAAACAACATGGCACGTAGTCATCAGACTGACAAAATATCAACAAAAGAGACCCTCCTACAAGCTGTAAGGAGAAAGAAGCAAGTTACATACAAAGGAAGACAGATCAGGATAATGCCAGATTTCTCAACTGAAACAATACAAGCAAGGAGAGACTGGGGCCCCATTCTCACTCTTTTGAAACAAAATAATGCCCAGCCTAGAATCTTATACCCTGAAAAACTAAGCTTTATATATGAAGGAGAAATTAAGGCATTTCCAGATAAGCAAAGTCTCAGGGAATTCACCAAGACAAGACCAGTCCTACAAGAAGTACTCAAAACAGTGTTATGCAAGGAACAACATAATAAATACTAACAAACATAAAAACACACAAAACCTAAGGATTAAAGGCCAGATATCACAATGGCTCAAGAGAGAAATCAAAGCGACAATGTCCAAACCAACATAATGAACAGTAATCTGCCTCACCTATCAGTTCTTTCAATAAATGTGAATGGCTTGAACTCTCCACTCAAGAGACATAGGCTGGCTGAATGTATAAAAAACACAAGCCAAGTATATAATGCCTTCAGGAAACACATCAAACCTGCAAGGATGCAGTTAGACTAAAAGTAAAGGGGTGAAGATCAGTATTTCAAGCAAGTGGAAGCCAAAAAAGGCTGGCGTGTCAATTCTAATCTCAGATAATTTAATTCTTAAACCAACAAAAGTTATGAAAGACAAAGAGGGTCATTATATAATGGTGAAGGGCACAGTTCAACAAGAAGAGATAACAATTTAAAAAATATATGCATCCAACTGAGGAGCACCCAGATTCATAAAGCAAACCTTACTGGAACTAAGCAAATGGATTAACAGCAACTCCATAATTACCGGAGATTTAAACACCCCACTGACTGCACAGAACAGATCCTCCAAACAGACAATTAATAAAGAAATAATGGACTTAAACAAAACTCTAGAACAATTGGATCTGACTGACATTTACAGGACATTCTACCCAAAATACACTGAATATACGTTCTTATCATCACCTCATGGGACATTCTCTAAGATTGACCACATTCTAGGACACAAAGTAAGTCTCAAGGAATTTTAAAAAATAGAAATCATACCATGTATCTTCTCAGATCACGATGAATAAAAGTAGAAAGCAACCTTAACAGAAACTCACATTTCTACACAAAAATGTGGAAATTGAACAACCTTCTATTAAATGATAACTTCAAAAATGAAGAAATTAACATGCAAATTAAAAAATTCTTTGAACAAAATGACAATGGAGAGACAAGTTATCAAATCCTCTGGGACACAACTAAAGCAGTACTGAGAGGAAAGTTTATTTTCATAAATGCCTAAAACCAAAAGTCAAAAAGATCACAAATAGACAATTTAATGAAATGACTCAAAGAGCAAGAAAAAGAAGAACAGACCAACCCCAAACCCAGCAAAAGAAATGAAATTAACAATATCAAATCAGAACTAAACGAAATTGACAACAGGAAAGCTATACAGGAGATTAATAAAACAAAAAGTTGGTTCTTTGAAAAAATAAACTAAACTGACACAGCATTGGCCAGACTAATGAAAAACAGAAAAAAGAAATCTCTAATAAACTCCACCGGGAACAAAAAAGGAGATATAACAACTGATCCCAAGGAGATACAAGATATAATTTATCAATACTACAGAAACCTTTATGCACACAAACTGGAAAATGTGGAGGAAATGGACAAATTTCTAGAAACACACAGCCTCCCTAGGCTCAACCAGGAAGAAATATAATTCCTCAATAGACCAATATCAATAGCCAAAATAGAAACAGAAATTTAAAATCTCCCTAAAAAGAAAAGTCCCTGCCCAGATGGTTTCACACCCACATTTTACCACACTTACAGACAAGAACTGGTGCCTATCTTGCAGAAATTCTTCCACAATATTGAGAAGAATGGAAACCTCCCCGAAACCTTTTATGAAGCGAACATTACTCTGATACCAAAACAAGGAAAGTATGCAACAAAAAAGAAAACTACAGACCAATATCCCTAATGAATATAGATGCAAAAATTTTCAACAAAATTCTAGCTAACCGAATCCAGACGCTTATCAAAAAACAATAATCCATCACGACCAAGTGGGCTTCATCTCAGGGATGCAGGGATGGTTAAACATACATAAATCTATAAATGTAATTCACCACATAAACAGAAGCAAAAACAAAGACCACATGATTCTTTCAATAGATGCAGAAAAAGCTTTTGACAAAATTCAGCACCCTTTCATGATACGAACACTTAATAAAATAGAAATAGAAGAGACATACCTAAAAATGATAGAAGCCATATACGACAGACCCATAGACAACATCATACTGAATGGGTAAAAATTGAAAGCATTCCCACTTAGAACTGGAACCAGACAAGGCTGCCCACTATCTCCACTTCTATTCAACATAGTGCTGGAAGTCCTGGCTATATCACTCAGACAGGAAAGTGGAATTAAAGATATCCAAATTGGGGCAGAAGAGATCAAACTTTCACTGTTTGCTGGTGATATGATATTATATTTAGAAAACCCCAAGGATTCAACCAAGAAACTCCTGGAACTGATAAATGAATTTAGTAAAGTCTCAGGATACAAAATCAATACACAGAAATCAGAGGCATTCATATACGCCAACAACAATCAAATTGAGAACCAAATCAAAGACTCAATTCCCTTCACAATAGCAACAAAGAAATTAAAGTACCTAGGAATATACTTGACCAAGGAGACCAAAAGACTTCTACAGGGAGAACTATGAAACACTGAAGAAGGAAATAGCAGAGGATTTAAACAGATGGAAATCCATACAATGCTTGTGGGTCGGCAGACTCAACATCATTAAAATGTCTATACTACCCAAACTGATCTACAGATTCAATGCAATACCTATTAAAATCCCATCAGCATTCTTCACAGATATAGAAAAAATAATTTTATGCCTCGTTTGGAACCAGAGAAGACCCCGCATATCAAAAGCAATTCTAGGCAGTAAAAACAAAATGGTAGGTACTAATATGCCAGATATCAAACTATATTACAAAGCTGTAGTAATTAAATCAATCTGGTATTGGCACAAAAATAGGAATATTGACCAGTGGAACAGTGGAACAGATCTGAGAACCCTGATATAAAACCATCTTCATATACCCATCTAATCTTTGACAAAGCAGACAAAAATATGCGCCAGGGGAAGGAATCCCTATTCAATAAATGGTGCTGGGAAAACTAGATAACCACTTGTATAAAGCTAAAGCACGATCCACACCTTTCACCTCTCACAAAAATCAACTCGCGCTGGATAACAGACTTAAACCTAAGGTATGAAACTATTAGAATTCTAGAGGAAAATGTTGGAAACATTCTCCTAGACATTGGCCATGCAAAGAATTTATGAAGACGACCCCAAAGGAATCACAGCAGCAACAAAAATAAATAAATGGGACATGATCAAACTAAAAAGCTTCTGCACAGCCAAAGAAATAGTCATGAAGGTAAACAGACAACCTACAGAATGAGAGAAAATTTTCACATCCTACACATCTGATAAGGGGATTATAACTAGAATCTACTTAAAACTCACGAAAATCAGCAAGAAAAAAATCAAACAACCCTATCAAGAAGTGGGCAAAGGACATGAATGGAAACTTTTCTAAAGAAGACAGAATAATGGCTAACAAACATATGAAGCAATGCTCAACATCTCTAATCATCAGGGAAATGCAAATCAAAACTACAATGAAATATTATTTATTTCCAGTAAGAATGGCCTTTATCAAAAATTCCCAAAACAATAGATGTTGGCCTGGATGGAGAGAAATAGGAAGACTCCTACACTGCTGGTGGGACTGCAAACTAGTTCAACCTGTGTGGAAAGCAATAAGGAAATACCTTAAGGCGATACAAGTGGATCTACCATTTCATCCAGCAATCCCACTACTGGGCATCTACCCAAAAGATCCAATAACACTCTACGAAAAAGACACCTGCACTTGAATATTTATAGCAGCACAATTCATAATTGCAAAGCTGTGGAAACAACCCAAGTGCCCATCAATTCATGAGTGGATTAATAAAATGTGGTATATGTATGCTGTGGAGTACTATTCAGCTCTAAGAAACAACAGTGATAAAGCACATTTTGTATTTTCATGGTTACAGGTGGAACCCATACTACTAAGTGAAGTATCCCAAGAATGGAAAAACAAGCACCACTCACCAACAAACTGGTATTAACTGAGCAGTACCTAAGCGGACACATAGGAACTACAGTAATTGGGTATTGGGCAGGTTGGAGGGGGAGGGGGCGGGTATATACATACATAATGAGTGAGAAGTTCACCGTCTGGGGGATGGTCACGCTGGAAGCTCTGACTTGTTGGGGGAGGGGTGGCAAGGGCATTATTTGAAACCTTAATATTTGTACCTCCATAATATCCTGAAATAAAATTTTAAAAAAGAATAATATTGAAAAAAAGAAGACCTATATGAGATATGTGAGAAAAAAAGAAAAAGAAGTTCTTCATCCAAAATAAAAATATCAGATGGGAACTTGGATCTATAAGAAATCATGGAGAGTGCCAGATATTGTAACTATGTGGATAAATGTTAAAAACTTTTGTATTTCATTTTTTCCATTTCCTTAAAAGATAGTTGAGACTTCTGCTGCTAGAGATATATGGAGTAAGCCCACTGCAGTCTATCCCTCCTAACAAGTCCAGCTAAAATTTTTGGCCAAAATACAAAATAAACTATCTGAGGACTATGGAAAGTAAGAGCCAGCATATTGGGGAGTAAAGAAAACTCGAAGAACAAACAATACATTGGCAATGAGTTCCTTAGTTTTCCCCCTCTTCTATCCCTCAAATTTAATCTCAAGAGAAGCTGAAACCATGAACTATATAACAGAAACATACAGCAAAACCTCTGAGAGGATTCCATCTTTCTGGCCAGAGAGTTGAGAATAGAGGCTTCTGTGGGGAATGTAGTGTGAGAGGAATCACTGAGGTTGTATTTTTTTCTCTTTTTCATTCTCAGCCCTTTTCCAAGGCCAGCCACAGTAATGAATCTGTACCACTGTGGTGGCAGCGCAGGCACCAAAATATATGAGGGAAAACCCATTCTTTGGATGGAAGAACCAGAAAAATGGGCTCCCATTGTATAAAGATCAGGAAATAACTATTAATATTTGTCTTAGTCTTCTCAGGCTGCTATTACAAAATGTCGGTATAGGTGGCTTATAAACAACAGAAATTTATTTCTCACAGTTCTGGAAGCTGAGACATCCAAGCCGAAGGTGCCAGTAGATTTGTTATCTGGTAAAAGCTCTTTTACTGATTAAAAATGGTGACTTGTCTCTGTATCCTCACATGGCAGGAGGGCAAAGCAGGTCTTTACAGCCTCATTTTAAGGACACTAAGCCCATTCATGAAGGCTCCACCCTTACGACCTAATGACCTCTCAAAGGCCCCAGTCCTCCAACCATCACATTGGTCATTAAGTTTTTAACATATGGATTTGGTGGCGGAGACACACATATTCATACCATATTATTATTAATTTCTGTCTTTTCTCTCACTACATCACCCTGACGATGGCCTAATCACATAAATGTGGAGGCTAAAATGATGACAGAATACCATTTTTTTTTCGGCATATTATGGGGGTACAAATTTTAAGGTTTCAAAAAATGCCCTTACCCCCACCCCCCACAAGTCTGAGTCTCCAGCAAGACCATCCCCCAGATGATGCACATCGCACTCATTATGTATGTAAATACCCGCCCCCTCCCCCCTCTCCCCTGCTCAATACCCAATTACTGTAGTTCCTATGTGTCCACTTAGGTGCTGCTCAGTTAATACCAGTTAGCTGGTGAGTATATGTGGAGTTTGTTTTTCCATTCTTGGGATACTTCACTTAGTAGTATGGGTTCCAACTCTAACCAGGAAAATATAAAATGTGCTATATCACCGTCGTTTCTTAGAGCTGAGTAGTACTCCATGGTATACATATACCACATTTTATTAATCCATTCTTGGATTGATGGGCACTTGGGCTGTTTCCACAGCCTTGCAATTATGAATTGTGCTGCTATAAACATTTGGGTGCAGGTGTCTTTTTTGTAGAGTGTCATTGGGTCTTTTGGGTAGATACCCAGTAATGGGATTGCTGGATCAAATGGTAGATTCCACTTATATCGCTTTAAGGTATCTCCATATTGCTTTCCACAGAGGTTGAACTAGTTTGCAGTCCCACAAGCAGTGTAGGAGTGTTCCTCTCTCTCCGCATCCACGCCAGCATTTATTGTTTGGGGACTTTTTGATAAAGGCCATTCTCACTGGAGTTAAGTGATATCTCATTGTGGTTTTGATTTGCATTTCCCTGATGATTAGAGATGTTGAGCGTTTTTTCATATGTTTGTTGGCCATTCTTCTGTCTTCTTTAGAAAAGTTTCTGTTCAAGTTCTTTGCCCACTTTTCAATAGGGTTATTTGATTTTTTCTTGCTGATTTTCGTGAGTTCTAAGTAGATTCTAGTTATCAGGCCCTTATCAGATGCATAGGATGCAAAAATTTTCTCCCATTCTGTAGGTTGTCTGTTTACTTTCATGACTATCTCTTTGCCTGTGCAGCTTTTCAGTTTGATCATGTCCCATTTATTTATTTTTGTTGCTGCTGTGATTGCCTATGGGGACTTCTTCATAAACTCTTTGCCTAGGCCAATGTCTAGGAGAGTGTTTCCAACATTTTCCTCTAGAATTCTAATAGTTTCGTACCTTAGGTTTAAGGCTGTTATCCAGCGTGAGTTGATTTTTGTGAGAGGTGAAAGGTGTGGGTCCTGCTTTAGCCTTCTACAAGAGGCTATCCAGTTTTCCCAGCAACATTTATTGAAAAGGGATTCTTTTCCCCAGCATATGTTTTTGTCTGCTTTGTCAAAGATTAGATGGCTATATGAGGATGGTTTTATATCAGGATTCTCAGATCTGTTCCACTGGTCAATATTCCTATTTTTGTGCCAATATCAGATTGTTTTAATTACTGCAGCTTTGTAGTATAGTTTGATATCTGGCATATTAATACCTCCCATTTTGTTTTTGTTGCCTAGGATTGCTTTTGATATTCGGGGTCTTCTCTGATTCCATACGAAGCGTAAAATTATTTTTTCTATATCTGTGAAGAATGCTGATGTGATTTTAATAGGTATTGCATTGAATCTGTAGATCACTTTGGGTGGTATAGACATTTTAATGATGTTGAGTCTCCCGACCCACGAGCATGGTATGGATTTCCATCTGTTTAAATCCTCTGCTATTTCCTTCTTCAGTGTTTCATAGTTCTCCCTGTAGAAGTCTTTTACCTCCTTGGTCAAGTATATTCCTAGGTACTTTAATTTCTTTGTTGCTATTGTGATGGGAATTGAGTCTTTGATTTGGTTCTCAATTTGATTGTTGTTGGCGTATATGAATGCCTCTGATTTCTGTGTATTGATTTTGTATCCTGAGACTTTACTAAATTCATTTATCAGTTCCAGGAGTTTCTTGGTTGAACATTTGGGGTTTTCTAAATATAATATCATATCATCAGCAAAGAGTGAAAGTTTGATCTCTTCTGCCCCTATTTGGATACCTTTAATTCCACTTTCCTGTCTGAGTGATATAGCCAGGACTTCCAGCACTATGTTGAATAGAAGTGGAGATAGTGGGCAGCCTTGTCTGGTTCCAGTTCTAAGTGGGAATGCTTTCAATTTTTCCCCATTCAGTATGATGTTGGCTATGGGTCTGTTATATATGGCTTGAATCATTTTTATATATGTTCCTTCTATGCCTATTTTATTAAGTGTTCGTATCATGAAGGGGTGTTGAATTTTGTCAAAAGCTTTTTCTGCATCTATTGAAAGAATCATGTGGTCTTTGTTTTTGCTTCTGTTTATGTGGTGAATTGCATTTATATATTTATGTATGTTGAACCATCCCTGCATCCTGGGATGAAACCCACTTGGTTTGATGGATTATTTTTATTATAAGCGTCTGGATTCAGTTAGCTAGGATTTTGTTGAAAATTTTTGCATCTATATTCATTAGGGAAATTGGTCTGTAGTTTTTTGTTGTTGTTGTTGTTGTTGCATCCTTTCCTTGTTTTGGTATCAGAGTAATATTTGCTTCATAAAAGATGTCGGGGAGGTTTCCATTCTTCTCGATATTGTGGAATAGTTTCTGCAAGATAGGTATTAGTTCTTCTTTGTAGGTGTGGTAAAATTCTGGTGTGAAACCATCTGGACCGGGACTTTTCTTTTTAGGGAGATTTTTAATTGCTGTTTCTATTTCAGCTCTTGAGATTGGTCTGTTCAGGAAATCTATTTCTTCCTGGTTGAGTCTAGGGAGGCTGTGTGTTTCTAGAAATTTGTCCATTTCCTCCACATTTTCCAGTTTGTGTGCATAAAGATTTTTGTAGTATTCATAAATTATATCTTGTATTTCTCATGATCAACTGTGATAACTCCTTTTTTGTTCCTGATGGAACTTATTAGATATTTCTCTTTTCTGCTTTTCGTTAAACTATCCAGTGGCATGTCAATTTTGTTTATTTTTTCAAAGAACCAACTTTTTGTTTTATTAATCTCCTGAATAGCTTCCCTGTTTTCAATTTCATTTTGTTCTGATTTGATCTTGTTGATTTCACTTCTTCTGCTGGGTTTGGGTTTGGTCTTTTCTTCTTTTTCCAGCTCTTTGAGTCGTTTCATTAGATTGTCTCTTTGTGATCTTTTTGACTATTGGTTATAGGCATTTACGGAAATAAACTGTCCTCTCAGAACTGCTTTAGCTGTGTCCCAGAGGATTTGATAACTTGTCTCTCCATTGTCATTTTCTTCATAGAATTTTTTTATTTCCATCTTGATTTCTTCATTTCCACGTTTTTGTGTAGAAGTGTGAGTTTCTGTTAGGGTTGATTTCTACTTTTATTCCACTGTGATCTGAGAAGGTACATGGTATGATTTCTATTTTTTTCAATTTCTTGAGGTTTACTTTGTGTCCTAGGATATGGTCAATGTTAGAGAATGTCCCGTGAGCTGATGAGAAAAACGTATATTCAGTGTATTTTGGGTAGAATGTCCTGTAAATGTCAGTCAGCCTCAATTGTTCTAAAGTTTTGTTTAAGTCCATTATTTCTTTATTAATTTTCTGTTTGGAGGATCTGTTTTGTGCCATCAATGGGGTGTTGAAATCTCCGGTGATTATGGAGTTGCTATTAATCCATTTGCTTAGACCCAGTAAGGTTTGCTTTATGAATCTGGGTGCACCTAATTTGGGTGCATATATATTTAAAATTGTTATCTCTTCTTGTTTAACTGTGCCCTTCACCATTATATAATGACCATCTTTGTCTTTCACTACTTTTATTGGGTTAAAAACTGGATCGTCTGAAATTAGAACTGCCACGCCAGCCTTCTTTTAGCTTCCACTTGCTTGGAATACTGATCTCCACCCTTTTATTTTTAGTCTATATGCATCCTTGCAGGTTAGATGTGTTTCCTGAAGACAGCATATACTTGGCCTGTGTTTTCTTATCCATTCAGCCAGCCTGTGTCTCTGGAGTGGAGAGTTTAAGCCATTCACATTTATTGAGAGAACTGATAGATAAGGTAAATTACTGTTCATTTTGTTGGGTTGGATGTTGTTGCCTTGATTTCTCACTTGAGCCATTGTAGTATCTGGCCTTTAATCTTTGGGTTTTGGTTGTTTTTATAATTGTGAGTTTTTATTATGTTGTTCCGTGCGTAACACTGATTTGAGTACTTCTTGTAGGGCTGGTCTTGTCTTGGTGAATTCTCTGAGACTTTGCTTATCTGAGAATGTCTTAATTTCTCCTTAATATATGAAGCTTAATTTTGCAGGGTACAATATTCTAGCCTGGTTGTTATTTTGTTTTAAAAGAGTGAAAGTGGGTCCCCATTCTCTCCTTGCTTGTATTGTTTCAGTTGAGAAATCTGGAGTTATTCGGATTGGTTTTCCTTTAAATGTGATTTCCTTCCTGCGTCTTACCGCTTGTAGGAGGGTCTCTTTTGTTGATATTTTGGTTAGTCTGATGACTACATGGCGTGGTGTTTTCCTGTTTGCATTGTATCTTCCAGGAGTCTGTTTGGCCTCTTGTATTTCTAGTTCTAGGTTATTGGTTAGACCTGGGAAGTTTTCCTCAATTATTTCTTCAAAAAGCTTTTCTAACCCTTGGGTTTTTTCTTCCTCCTTCCCAGGAATCCAGTGGACCTGCAGGTTATTTTTCTTCGTATAATCCCACAATTCTTGTAAGCTTTGCTCCTATCTCTTATTTTTCTGCTCTAGCTCTGTGATTAACTTATTTGATTTGAATGAGTTGTCTTCCAGCTCTGAGATTCTTTCTTCTGTTTGGTCTACCCTATTTTTGAGGCTTTCCACTCTGTTTTGAATTTCCCTGAGTAAATTCTTCATATCGAGGATGTCTGATTGATTCTTGTTCAAGATGTCGATCTCCTTAGTGAATCTTTCTTCCAATTCTTGTATCTTCTTTGTGGTTTCTTTGTGTTGATTATCCATTTTTTCTTGCATTTGATTGAGCTTTTTAACAATCCAATTTTGGAATTCTTCTTCTGTCATTTTAGTGTTTCAGGTTTGTTCAGGCTCCATTTCTTGAGAACTGGTATATCTCCTAGGAGGAGTGTTTTCGGTTTGATTTTTAGAGTTGCGTTGGGTTCTTCCCATCCTGGGTCAATTGCTAGAGCTCAGTCGACTACTTTTTGTGGTTTCTTGATCAAGCACTGGGGGGAGCTCTTCCACCACACTTGGAAGGTTCCCCTGACAGGGGTAGCTTTTGGGGAAAGTGGGTCTTCTTGTCTCGCCCCACCTCCAGGGGTGGAGCCTACCACTTTGGGCAAGAGAGATGCGGGCTGAGGGGAGGCTGTATCTCCCCAGTCTGCCCTGAACACCCTGCACCCCAGTGCCTGTAACTCCCCTGGCTGCTAGGCTTCTCAGCAGAACTTTGATGGAGCCAGGCCTGACGAGCTGATTGCAGATCATGTAGGGGCAGGATTTGCCAGGAGAGACTCTAGTCTGGGCGGGGGTGGGGGGCTTTGCCGCTCCTGGCTGGGCTGTGGACCCCCTCAATGGCGATCACTAGCCCACTCGTAGGGCACCAGTACTGGGGGCGACTGAATAGAATGCAGCCAGTGCCGGGATGTGGGCCTGATTCAACAGGATGGCCCGCAGGTTCCTCCACGCCGCCGCCTGCCCGCCCCCCCCATTCAGTCAGAGCCCTAGCTTTTACTGACCCGCCCTGTGAGGTTTTATTCACCCAGGGCAGTTCCAGCTTAGAGCCCCCTCTTAGTCTCGCAGGTTACTGGAGGTGAGATCTCTAACTGCCTCCCCGTTCCATGCCGATCAGTTTCTCTCTGTCTTGGAGCCATTCCAGCATGCGGCTCAGACCCTGCCGCTGCCACTCACCATCAACCGCACCCTCCAGCACTGTCTTCTCCTGCTGCGATTTTGCACCAGTTTCAGACAGGTCTCTGGCTGGGTGGGTGTGGAGGTCAGTGGAGAAGCAAGGAGTTCTCCTGTGGGTCTGATCCCACTTCACGACCTGGCCTAGCGGGCCGGCGCCCTCCCACATGCCCTATTGTTTGCTTTGCACTCTCCAGAGAATGCAAACTTATTTCCTTGTCACCTTGTCTCCTTTTGGGTGGTCCTGCGCTGTACCTCTGCAGATTCTCAATGCTGTCCTTGTAGTGGGGAGATCCACTCACGTGCAGGAGACCACGATCTATGCCTCCTTCTCTGGGAGCAGAAGTCCAGAGAGTTACCTCTACTCCGCCATTTTCCACCTCCCAGAATACCATTTTTTACCCAGATAAATCAGGAAAATGGCTCCTGCAACCTAGATAATTTGGAGGACACTCTTGAGTGGAGAGAGCTAAAGAAGTGATCTCTTAATTCTGTGTATGAATCAGTAAAACCCAAGGCTTATCTCCCAAGTTGTGGATGCACACAATATAACCAAAGAAGCATAACAAAGGCTTTAAGAATTGAACTATAATATCAACTAATGCCTTATTCCCAGACAAAATCTTGAGTGGCACATACAAAAGGCAGACCCAAACAGCTTGTCAAAATCTTTCAAAACAGGCCAGGCATGGTGTCCCACGCCTGTAATCCTAACACTCTGGGAGGCCAAAGTGGGCAGATCATTTGAGCTTAGGAGTTCAAGACCTGCCTGAGCAAGAGCAAGACCCTGTCTCTACTAAAAAAAGATAGAAATTGGCTAGACAACTATATATATATATATTAGCCAGGCATGGTGACACATGCCTGTAGTCCCAGCTACTCAGCAGCCTGAGGCAGTAGGATTGCTTGAGCCCAGGAGTTTGAGGCTGCTGTGAGCTAGGCTGATGCCATGACACTCTAGCCCAAGCAACAGAGTGAGACTCTGTCTCAAAAAGAAAAAAAAAAATCTTTCAAAACATAAATGACATTGTTAACAAGTACATACAGAAAGTGAGACAGAACTTGTTACCTGAATGTAACAGGGTTACTTGCCTGCTAAAACAAACAAAAAAATCAAGATTTCTCAGAGTTTTTAAACAAGACCTAATAACATTAATATAATATTCAAAATGTCAGGAAAACAATCCAAAATTACTTTGCATACGAAGAACGAGGAAAATCTGACCATTTCTCAAGTGAAAAGACAATTGAAAGATGCAAACTTTGAAATGCCCCAGATGATGGAATTATAAGGCAAAAACTTTAAAGCATCTATTCTATAATAACAATGCTCCATGAGGTGAAGGTGAATACTCTTGAAATGAATGGAAAAATACTAATCTTCAGCAAATAAATGGAAACTATTTTTAAATGAGAATATTAGAGCTAAAAAAGCTGAAGTTTTAAGGAAAAACACTGGCTAGAATCCATAGAATGGAGACATCAGAAGAAACTGTCAGCAATTTTTGAAATAGAGCCATAGAAAGTATACAATCAGAAGAAAAAACATTGAAAAAAATAACCAGATGCCCTGGGACTTGTGGGACAATATCAAAATATTTAACATTTATATTAATTGAGTTCCTGCTAGAGAGGAGAAAGTGCAGAGAAAAATAATATTTGAAGAAATAATGGCTTAAATTTACCCAAAATTTGTTAAATACATAGATTTACAGCTTTAAGAACCTCAGGAGAAATACAAATAAAACCACACCCAGACACATCATAATCAAACTGCTGGAAAACCAAAAGCAAATAAAATATGTTGAAGGCAGACAGAGACAAATGACATATTAAATACAGGGACAATGATTCAAATTACTGCTAATTTCTCACCAGAAAGTCTGAAGACAGGGGAATATTATATTTAAAGTGCTGAAAGAAATGAACTATCTACTCACAATTCCATAACCACAGAAATATTCTTTAGGAATGAAAGTGAAATAAAGACAAAGGAAAACTAAAAGAATTTGTTATCACCACTCCCTCTGTAAAAGAAATGCTAAAAACAAATAGAATTCAGCAGCATATCAGAAAAATAATTCACCATGATCAGGTGGGCTTTATTCCAGAGATGCAAGGATGGTTAAACATATGCAAGTCTATAAATTCAATTCACTTCATAAATAAAATCAAGAACAAAGACCATATGATTCTGTCAATAGATGCAGAAAAAGCATTTGACAAAGTCCAACACAGCTTTATGATAAAAACTCTTAACAAAATAGGCATAGATGGCTCATGCCTTAAACTTATTAAATCCATCTATGACAAACTCACTGCTAATATCATTCTAAATGAAGAAAAATTGAAATCTTTCCCCCTTTGATCCGGAACTAGACAAGGGTGCCCGCTATCTCCTCTCCTATTCAACATAGTACTTGAAGTCCTAGCGATAGCAATCAGGCAGGAGAGGGGTATTAAGGGCATTCAAGTGGGGGAAGATGAAATCAAACTCTCGCTCTTCGCCGATGATATGATATTATACCTAGAAAACCCCATGGACTCTTCCAAGAGACTCCTAGACTTAATAACCGAATTTGGTAAAGTTTCAGGTTATAAAATCAATATACGCAAGTCAGAAGCATTCATATATGCCAAGAACCATCAAGCAGAAACTCAAATCAAAAACGCAATACCCTTTACTATAGCCCCAAATAAAATTAAATATCTAGGAGTATACCTAACGCAAGATACAAAAGATTTATACAAGGAGAACTATGAAACACTAAAAAAAGAAATTGCACAAGATTTAAACAGATGGAAAAAATCTACCTTGTTCATGGATTGGTAGAATCAATATAGTTAAAATGTCAATATTACCTAAAGTGATCTACAGAATCAATGCAATCCCCATCAAAATACCATCAGCATTCTTTACAGATCTAGAAAAAATAATTCTTCACTTCGTATGGAACCAGAAAAAACTTCGTATAGCCAAAGCAATCTTAAATAAAAAGAACAAACTGGGAGGCATCAGTCTTCCTGACTTCAAGCTGTACTATAAAGCAATAATAGTTAAATCAGCCTGGAACTGGCACGAGAACAGAAGCATCAATATCTGGAATAGATCTGAGATACCAGAGATGAAACCATCAGTATACGGTAATCTAATCTTTGATAAAGCTGACAAAAATATACATTGGGGAAAAGAATCTCTCTTCAATAAATGGTGCTGGGAAAACTGGCTAGCTACATGCAGAAGAGCAAATCATGATCCCTACCTCTCACCTCTCACAAAAATTCAATCGAGATGGATAACAGACTTAAACTTAAGGCATGAAACCTTAAAAATCCTAGAAGAAGATGTTGGAAAAACCGTATCAGACATTGGCCTAAGCAAAGAATTTTTGAGGAAGATCCCCAAGGCAACCACCGCAGCATCAAAAATAAACAAATGGGATCTGATCAAATTAAAAAGTTTCTGCACAGCCAAGGAAACCATCAGTAGAGCAAATAGACAACCCACAGAGTGGGAGAAAATATTTGCTCTCTACACCTCTGATAAAGGTCTAATAACAAGAATCTATCTAGAACTTAAAAGAATTAACAAGAAAAAAATCAAACAATCCCATCAAGAAATGGGCGACAGAAATGAAAAGAAACTTCTCCAAAGAAGACAGAATAATGCCATGCAAACATATAAAGAAATGCTCAACTTCTCTAATTATTAGAGAAATGCAAATCAAAACCACAATGAGATACCACCTAACCCCAGTAAGAATGGCCTATATCAAGAAACCCCAAAACAACAAATGCTGGCGAGGATGCGGAGAGACAGGAACACTCCTACACTGCTGGTGGGACTTCAAATTAGTGCAACCTTTGTGGAAAAGAATTTGGAGATACCTCAAACAGCTAGAAATAGAAATACCATTCAACCCTGCAATAGCATTATTGGGCATCTACCCAAAAGAGCATAAGACATTCTATTATAAAGACATCTGCACCCGAATGTTTATAGCAGCACAATTCACTATTGCACGGTCATGGAAACAACCCAAGAGCCCATCAATTCATGAGTGGATAATTAAAATGTGATATATCCTCACAATGGAATATTACTCAATCCTAAGAAATGACAGTGAGCTAGCACCATTTATGCTATCCTGGATTAAGCTTAAGCCTGTTATCCAAAGTGAAGCGACATAAGACATGGAAAATGCGCTCTACATCTACTCCCCATCAAATTAATACTGACTGATTAAAACTATGGTTTTCAAATGGTGGCAATGCTCACCAGGGATTCGGAGGGGAGACCCAATCTTAGGGAGGTGGCGAGTATTTCGGAGGGAAGGGGCATAACTCTAACCCTTCTTAGGGAGAGGCAAAGATATACAATGTAACCAAAATGTCAAAAAAAAAACCCAAAACTTTTTATCGGGTGGTGGGCAGGCGGTAGGGGGGAGGAGGAAAGGGGTGTATGCTTCCATAACGTGTGTGATGCACACCACCGGGGAATTGGACACAGCGAGGGGAGGGAAGGGGGACAGGGGCAATATTTGTAACCCTAACAATATTTGTACCTCCATAATATGATGAAATAAAAAAAAGAAATGCTAAAATAAATAAATAAATAAATAAATAACTTAAGTTGAAGGGAAATAATGCCAGAAGAAAAATGAAAATCCAGGAATGAAGGAAGAGAAACACAAATGGTAAACTTATGTATAAATATTATAAACTATTTTTCTCTTTAATTCTTTAAAATATGTATATCTACTGAAAGCAAAATTTATAACTGGTCTGGGTGAATTTCCATTTATGTAGAGGTAATACATATGTCAACTTTACTATAAAAGTGGAGAATAAAGAGACCTATATGGTTTTAAGGCTTATATATTTTATTTGAAGTCATAAAATGTTAATTATCTGTTAACTTTGAAGAGTAAGGTATATGAATTTTAACCCATAGAGTAACCATTAAAATAATAGATAGATATCACCAAAAATTCAATTTATGAATTAAAATGGAATACTAAAAATTATTTCAAAATACAGAAGAAGTCAGAAAACATGGAGTAGAGGAACAAATAACATAGGGAGAAAATATAACAAATAGTAAACCTAAATTCAGATATAATTAATTTGTATTTAATTTGTACAATTAAATGTCTCAACTCTACACTTTATGCAAGAAACCCACTTTAAATATAATGATATATATTGATTAAGTGTATTGGAAAGATAACTGTGTGATTAGAAAAAATAATAAATTGTGGGTTTTGTATCATATCTGTAGAAGTAAATCTATGATAATGACAGTACAGTAGGTTGAGAGGGGAAAATGGAAGTATATAGTTTTAAGTTTATTGCATTATAGTAGATGTGGTAGAATACCATTTGAAAGTAGATTTGATTAGTGAAAGACAGACACTGTAAACCATGTAATAATGACTGCAAAAAAAGGGGGGGGATAGAGTTAATAACACAACACAAGAGATAAAATGGAAAAACCAGAATCAATAGTGTCTTAGTCTATTTTGTTCTGCTATGACAGAATACCTAAGACTGGGTGATTTATAAAGAATAGAAATTTATTTCTCACAGTTTGAGAAAATGGAAAGTCCAAGATCAAGGTGTCAGAATCTGGTTAGGGTCTTCTTCCTGCATCCTTACATGGAAGGGCAAGAGGAGATGGATTCTGTGTCCTCATGTGGCAGAAGGTAAAAAGAGAGCAGACCCCCCTCCTGTAAATGCTTTTATAATATTATAGCATTAATCCATTCATGAGGGCTTTGCCCTCATGATGTAAAAAGCTTCCAAAAGACCCCATCTCCAAACATTGTTGCATTGGGGGCTAAGTTTCCAACACATGGATTTTGGAGGACACATTCAGATAGTATCACATGGTAAGATAACACTGCACACCAACTAAAATAGCTAAAATTCTAAAGTTTGAAAATACAAAGTCTTGGCAAGAATGTAGAATAAATGGAACTTTCATATATTTCTGGCAAGAAGATTATGAAATGATAAAAGCATGCTGGAGAATTCTTTGGAGCATCTTATAAAGTGAAAAACACATTCTATCTTATGGTCCAGCCATTACATCTTTAGTTGTTTATACAAGATAAATGAAAATATATGCCACAAAAATATTTTTCACAAATATTCATAGCAGCTTTATTCACAATAGCCCCAAATTCATAACAACCAAAAATTTCATTAACAAATGAATAAACTATGTGTTGTAGCCATACAATGGAATACATTCATAAATGAAAAAGAATGAACTACTGATGCCCACAAAAACATAGATGAATCTCAGAAACATTATTCTTAGTGTGAAAGAAGCCCAGAATACAAAAGCATATATTGTATGGTTCAATTTATAAAGTCCAAGCAAAGGCAAAACCAATTTATAGTTATAGAAAACAGATCATTGGTTGCCTGGGGCTGGTAGTAAGAGAAAGACTAAATGCAAAATGGCAAAAGGGACCTTTCTAGGGAAATAAAAAAATGATCTTGTAAATTTACTCTTTCTCTATGTCATGGGACAGTTTACTAACAAAGAGGTTATAATTCAAGTTTTGGCAAAACTTATTAAGCTGTCACTTTGTAATTTTTCTATGTCTTTTTTTAATTTTTATTTTTCAAATTATAAATTGACAAATTATAGTAGCATATATTTATGGGGTAAAAGGTGAAATTATTTGTGAATACAAGGTGAAATAAAATTAACGTAATGAAAATATACATCATCTCAAATACTTGTCATTATTCATTGTGAGAACACGTTAAACTTACTCTCAATGATTTTGTAATCAATAATATATTTTTAGAATGTTTTCTTCTAGAATTCTTATAGTTCACACCTCAGGTTAAAGTCTGTTATCCACCATGAGTTGATTTTTGTGAGAGGTGAAAGGCGCGGATCTTGTTTCAGTCTTCTTTTATTTATTTATTTTTATTTTAGCGTATTATGGGGGTACAAGCGTTAAGGTTACATATATTGCCCATGCCCTCCTCCCCCCTCGAGTAAGAGCTTCAAGCATGTCCATCCGCCAAACGTTGCACATCTTACTCGTTTGGTTGTATATACCCATTCCCTCCTCCACCCTCCCACCCTCCCGACACCCAATAAATGTTAATCCTCTATGCCCACTTAGGTGTTGATCCCTTAATACCAATTTGCTCATGAGTACATGTGGTGCTTGTTTTCCATTCTTGAGATACTTCACTTAGCAGAATGGGTTCCAGCTCTATCCAGGAAAATACAAGAGGTGCTATATCACCATTGTTTTGTAGAGCTGAGTAGTACTCCATGGTATACATATACCACATTTTATTAATCCACTCATGAATTGGTGGGCACTTGGGTTGTTTCCACAGCTTTGCGACTGTGAACTGTGCTGCTATAAACATTCTAGTGCAGGTGTCTTTTTCATAAAGTGACTTTTGATCTTTTGGGTACATGCCCAGTAGTGGAATTGCTGGATCAAATGGTAGATCTACTTGTATCGCTTTGAGGTATCTCCATATTGCTTTCCACAAAGGTTGAACTAGTTTGCAGTCCCACCAGCAGTGTAGGAGTGTTCCTCTCTCTCCGCATCCATGCCAGCATTTATTGTTTGGGGACTTTTTGATAAAGGTCATTCTTACTGGAGTTAAGTGATATATCATTGTGGTTTTGATTTGCATTTCCCTGATGATTAGAGATGTTGAGCATTTTTTCATATGTTGGTTGGCCATTATTCTGTCTTCTTTTGAGAAATTTCTGTTCATATCCTTTGCCCATTTTTTGATAGGGTTGTTTGATTTTTTTCTTGCTGATTTTCCTGAGTTCTATATAGATTCTAGTTATCAGCCCTTTATCAGATGTGTAGCCTGCAAAAATTTTCTCCCATTCTGTGGGTTGTCTCATTGCTCTCTTGACGGTTTCTTTGGCTGTGCAGAAGCTTTTTAATTTAATCAGGTCCCATTTGTTTATTTTTGTTGCTGTTGTGATTGTCTTTGGGGTCTTCTTCATAAATTCTTTGCCTAGGCCAATGTCTAGAAGAGTACTTCCAACATTTTCCTCTAGAATTCTAATAGTTTCACACCTAAGGTTCAAGTCTGTTAC
This sequence comes from Mirza zaza, assembly GCA_008750895.1. Lineage (NCBI taxonomy): Eukaryota > Metazoa > Chordata > Mammalia > Primates > Cheirogaleidae > Mirza > Mirza zaza. The sequence continues at coordinate 60,875 of VSMD01122355.1, forward strand.
CCAGCATGAGTTGATTTTTGTGAGAGGTGAAAGGTGTTGGTTTTGTTTCAGTCTTCTGCATGTGGCTATCCAGTTTTCCCAGCACCATTTATTGAATAAGGATTCTTTTCCTCAGTGTATATTTTTGTCTGCTTTGTTGAAGATTAGATGGCTATATGAGGATAGTTTTATATCTGGATTCTCTGTTCTGTTCCACTGGTCAATGTCCCTGTTTTTGTGCCAGTCCCAAGCTGTTATAATGACTATAACCTTGTAGTATAGTTTGAAGTCTGATAAATTGATACCTCCCATTTTGTTTTGATTGGCTAGGATTGATTTTGCTATAAGGGGTCTTCTCTGGTTCCATATGAAATGTAAAATTATTTTTTGTATATCTGTGAAAAATGATGATGGTATTTTGAAGGGATTGAGTTGACTCTGTAGGTCACTTTGGGTAGTATAGACATTTTAACAATGTTGATTCTGCCGACCCATGAGCATGGTATATTCTTCCATCTGTTTACGTCCTCTGCTATTTCCTTCTTCAGTGTTTCATAGTTCTCCCTATAGAGGTCTTTTACCTCCTTGGTTAAATATATTCCAAGGTACTTTATTTTCTTTGTTGCTATTTTGAAGGGAATTGAGTCTTTGATTTGGTTCTCACTTTTATTATTATTGGCATATATGAATGCCTCGGATTTGTGTGTATTGCTTTTGTATCCTGAGATTTTACCAAATTCATTTATCAATTCAAGGAGTCTCTTGGTTGAATCCTTGGGGTTTTCTAGGTATAATATTATGTCATCAGCAAAGAGTTGAGAGTTTGATCTCTTCTGTTCCCATATGGACACCCTTAATTTCGCTCTCTTGTCTGATTGCTGTAGTGAGGACTTCCAGCACTATGCTGAACAGAAGTGGAGATTGTGAGCGAACTTGTTTTGTTCCAGTTCTAAGTGGGAATGCTTTCATTTTCTTCCCCATTCAGTATGATATTGGCTGTGGGTTTGTCATATATGGCTTGTATCATTTTTAGGTAAGCCTTGTCTATGCCTATATTTTTGAGCATTCTTATCATAAAAGGGTGTTGAATTTTGTCAAATGCTTTTTCTGTGTCTATTGAGAGAATCATATGGTCTTTGTTTTTGCTTCTGTTTATATGGTGAATTAAATTTATAGATTTGTGTAATGTTGAACAATCCCTGCATCCCTGGGATGAAGCCCAGGGTTGTGATGAATTATTTTCTTGACAAGGACCTAGATTAGATTGGCTAGTATTTTGTTGAGAATTTTTGCATCTATATTCATAAGGCATATTGGTCTGTAGTTTTCTTTTTTTGTTGCATCTTTTCCTGGTTTTGGTATCAGGGTTATTTTCGCTTCATAAAATGTTTTGGGGAGGATTCCGTCCTTTTCAATGTTGTGGAACAATTTCTGCAAGGTAGGCACTAGTTCTTCTTTGTAGGTCCGGTAAAATTCAGGTGTGAAACCATCTGGTCCAGGACTTTTCTTTTTAGGAAGTTTTTTTATTGCTGTTTCAATTTCAGTACTCTATATTGATCTGTTCAGGAATTCTATTTCTTCCTGGCTTAGCCTAGGGAGGCTGTGTGTTTCTAAGAAATTGTCCATTTTCTCCACATTTTCCAGTTTGTGTGCATAGAGGTTTTTGTAGTATTCATAAATTATATCTTGTATCTCCGTTGTATCAGTTATAAAATCTCCCTTATTTTCCTGATGGAGCTTATTAGCTATTTTTCCTTTCTGCTTTTCATTAGAATAGCCAATTCTGTGTCAATTTTTTTTATTTTTTCAAAGAACTAACTTTTTGTTTTATTAATCTTCCATATAGTTTCCCTGTTGTCAATTTCATTTAGTTCTGATTTGATCTTAATGATTTCACTTCTTCTGCTGGGTTTGGTGTTGGTCTCTTCTTCTTTTACCAGCTTTTTGAGACGATTCATTAGATTGTCTATTTGTGAACTTTTTGGCTTTTGGATATAGGCATTTATAGAGATAAACTTTCCTCTCACGACTGCTTTAGCTTTGTCCCACAGGTTTTGGTAACTTGTGTCACATTTGTCATTTAGTTCAAGGAATCTTTTGATTTCCATCTTGATTTCCTCGTTTATGAAATGATCATTCAGCAGAAGGTTGTTTAGTTTCCATGACTTTGTGTAGAAATGAGAACTCCTGTTAGGATTGATTTCTACATTTATTCCATTGTAATCTGAAAAGATACGTGGTATAATTTCTATTTTGTTAAATTGTTTGAGACATGCTTTGTGTCCTAGGATTTGGTCAGTCTTAGAGAATGACCCATGAGCTGATGAGAAGAATGTATATTCAGTGGTTTGGGAGTAAAATGTCCTATAAATGTCAGTCAGGCCAATTTTTTCTAGAGTTCTATTTATGCCCATTATTTCTTTGTTGATTTTCTGTTTGGAGGATCTGTCCTTTGGTGTCAGTGGGCTGTTAAAGTCCCTGACTATTATGGTGTTGTTGTTTATCTATTTGTTTAGAGCAAGTAGAGTTTGCTTTATGAATCTGAGTGCACCAAGCTTGGGTGCATATATGTTTAGAATTCTTATGTCTTCTTGTTGAACTGTACCCTTCACCATTTTATAGTGACCTTCTTTGTCTTTTATTACTTTTGTTGATTTAAAAATCAAGTTATCTGTAATCATCACTGCCATGACAGCTTTCTTTTGGCCTCCGCTTGCTTGAAATATTGTTCTCCACCCCTTTACCTTTAGTCTAACTGCACCCTTGCAGGTTAGATGTGTTTCCTGAAAGCAGCAGATACTTGGTTTGCGTTTTTTTATCCATTTGGCCAGCCTATGTCTCTTGAGTGGGGAGTTCAAGCCATTCACATTTATTGAGATAACTGATAGATGGGGCAGATTTCTGTTCATTATGTTGGGTTGAACTTTTTTGCTTTTTTTTCTCTTTTGAGCCATTATGGTACCTGGGCTTTGATCTTTAGCTCTGAGTAGATTTACATTCGTGAGTGTTTATTGTGCTGATCCATGGGTGACACTGTTTTGAGTATTTCTTGAAGGGCTGGTCTTGTCTTGGTGAATTCCCTCAGTCTTTGCTTATCTGAGAACGTCTTGATTTCTCCTTCATATACAAAACATAGTTTTGCAGGGAATAAGATTCTAGGCTGGGCATTGTTCTATTTCAGAAGAGTGAGAATGGGACCCCAGTCTCTCCTTGCTTGTAGAGTCTCAGTAGATAAGTCCTCTCTTATTCAGAGTGGCTTTCCCTTGTATGCTATTTGTTTCCTTCATCTTACAGCTCTTAGAAGGGCCTCTTTACTTGATATTTTGGTCAGTCTGATGACTGCATGGTGTGACGTTTTCCTGTTTGCATTGAATCTCCCAGGGGTCCTCTGAGCTTCTTGAACTTGTATATCAAGATTTGTAGCAAGGCCTGGGAAATTTTCCCCTATTATATCTTCAAATAGTTTGTCCAACCCTTGAGTGTTGTCTTCTTCCCCTTCTGGTAACCCTATGACCCTCACATTAGGTTTCTTCACATAATCCCACATCTCTTGTAGGCTTTGCTCTTTTCTCTTGTTTCTTGGTCTATCTCTGTGACTGATTTATTTAATTGGAAGGTGTTATCTTCAATCTCTGAGATTGTTTCTTCTGTTTGATTTACCTCATTCTTGAGGCTTTCCACTGTATTTTGTAGTTCCCTGAATTGATTCTTCATTTCTAGGATTTTGGTTAAACTTTTCTTCATTGTATCAATTTCTTTAGTGAATTTTTGTTCCGGGTCCTGTAGTCTTTTTGTGTTTTCTTTGTGTTGGTTATCCAGTTGTTCTTGCAGGTCATTGAATTTTTTTATGCTCCACATTGGAAATTCCTCTTCTGTCATTTTGGTTGCCTGATTTTGGTTGGTGTCGGTTTCTAAGGGGCTGATGCTCCTCTTTGGGGTGTGGTTTCCATTTGGTTCTTCATATTTCTGAAGGCCCTTCACTGATTTCTTCCCTTCTGTATCAGTTGTTGTTTCTTTCATTTAGGTTTTCATTTGGGTATTGACACACCTTGTTTAGTCTCTGAGCCAGTAGGTGGTGTTTGTGGATGAGATTCACCCACACCCTATATGATGAGTCAGTGGGTGCCATGAAAAGGGTGTGCAGAGTGTCCTCCTTGTCAGTAGGTGGTGCTTGCTCAGAGGAGCAGGCTACACTATTGCTTTTCAGTCTTGTATCCAGTTCTTGTTCCTCTGGAGATGCACTCTAGTGCCTCTGGTGGTCAGTGGGGCCCTGGGACTTCCAGGTGTGTCCTTTTCTCCCCCTCAGATAGGGCTGGTCTGAGCAGAGCTGGGTTGGTTAAGCCTGCCCTCAGGCTCCACTAATGCTGTTTCCAGGGTTCAAAGTTCTGTTCTCTGCTTCCGAGAAAAGCTGTCAGGGAGGGGCTGGAATGGCCCTGCTCAGTCAGAAAGTCTGCCTTTGGGGTCGGGGCTGTCTGAGACCTGCAGTCTGGAGCAGGCCTCGCTTCTTTCCACCCTCCCTAACTCTGCAGCTACTCCTGGGCGTCTGCCAGCAGGCCACACCTCACGCCACCGGGCCTCCCCTAGCTGTGATGCCAACGGGGAGGTTCCCTGCATAGGAACTCCACCTGGGCTGGGTGCACGGCCCCCCCTGTGGGAGGATGGTTGCCCTCAAGGACACTGATCTGCCCCTGAAGGCACACACTCCTCAGTAGGCTGTTCACGTATATCCCTTCTGTGCCCCGGGCAATGTGAAATCTGGGTGTATGGGATCTGGTCTGCATTTCTGACCTCTGGGCCCGAGTTCAATCCCTAACCCCACCAGGGAGAGGAGTGCCAGTCCCAGTTCGCCCACGGGGAGTCCAAGCTGGGTTGATGTCTCTCAGCCCCAGGGTCTGCCCCATTCTCCTGGGATCTCCATGCCAGCAGCACCTGGGAGGGCTGGTGGGTAGTGAGCTCACCGTTTGAGTTCCCCTCAGTCAGCTGACGGGCCTGGAAAGGGTAGGTCTTGTTCCCTGGAGGTACCTCCAGCTGATGACTATATTGTCTCTCTTGGCAGCCATGGATAGGGATGGGGGAGGGGAGAATGAGGCAATATGGCGCCTGCCTCACAGCTTGGGTCCGTGCACAGGGAGGTGCCCTTGGGAGTTGGGAGCCTGGTGCCCCACATCCTCTACAGGCTTACGGCTTGTTGGCGGTGGCCGTCTCTTGGCTGGTGTCTGCAGGTTTCTCCAACCCCTGGGGAGCCCACCAGCAGTCTGAGATGCAAGGGAGAGGAAAGTTGACCTGACCACATACCCTTGCCACCGGTCTCCAGGCTGCTCAGAAAGTCTCTGCTTCCAGTTTGCCTCTGCAACCTCCTCCGGTGGAGTCTCTTGTGGTCTCAGGTACCCCTCCTTCTGGCCCTCCTCCAATGTATGCTTGTCTGCTTCCTTCTTTCTTCTGATTTTTCCTAGAATCTGTCTTTTCTGCAGAGACACTCTGTCTGGCAGTGTTTCTCATCTGCCATCTTGATTAATCCCCTTGAAAACCCCTACTCTTATTGTATTCCATTCCATCTCTTCCTTCATATATTTTTGTAGTTGCTTTAACTATTTAGATGCTCCAATGTTAGGTCAATATATATTTACAATTGTTAAATCCTCTTAATGAATTGGCCCCTTTATTATTACTTACTTTTCTTTGTCTATTTTTACACTTTTTAATATTAACATCTATTTTTTGTGATACAAGTATCATTACTCTTGCTCTCTTTTGGTTTCCATTTGTGTGGAATACCTTTTTCCATCCCTTGACTTTCAGTATATGTGTGTGCTAAGGTCATGAACAACACAAGGATGCTTACTCTCACCACTTCTATTCAATGTAGTATTAGAAGTTCTTGTCAAACCAGTAAGACTAGAGAAAGACATCCAGGTAAGAAAGAAAGAATTGAAATTGTTGCTGTTTGCAGATGACATGAGTGTTTATATAGAAAACCATAAAGATTTTATTTAAAAAATGATTAGAACTGGTAAACAAACTCAGTGAAGTTGCAGGATACAAAATCAACAAGCAAAAATCAGTAGCATTTCTTTACACTAAAAACAAACTTTCCAAAAAAAGAAATCAAGGCTGGGCGCGGTGGCTCACACCTGTAATCCTAGCACTCTGAGAGGCCGAGGCGGGCGGATTGCTCTAGGTCATGAGTTTGAAACCAGCCTGAGCAAGAGCGAGATCCTGTCTCTACTATAAATAGAAAGAAATTAATTGGCCAACTAATATATGTATAGAAAAAATTAGCCGGGCATGGTGGCGCATGCCTATAGTCCCAGCTACTCGGGAGGCTAAGGCAGGAGGATCACTTGAGCCCAGGAGTTTGAGGTTGCTGTGAGCTGGGCTGATGCCACGGCATTCACTCTAGCCTGGGCACCAAAGCGAGAATCTGTCTCAAAAAAAAAAAAAAAAAGCAATCAAGACAGCAATTCCATTTACAATAGCTACCCCCAAAAAGAAATAAAATACTTAGGGAATAAATTTAACCAAGGAGGTGAAAGATGTATACACTGAAAACTATAAAACATTGATTAAGCAAATCGAAGAAGACACAAGTAAATGGAAAGGTATCCCATGTTTATGGATTGAAAACTTAATATTGTTAAAATGCCCATACTACCCAAAGAGATCTACAGATTCAATGCAATTCCTATCAAAATTCCAATGTCATTTTTCATAAAAATAGAAAAAACAATCCTAAAATTCATATGGAATCACAAAATACTCAAATAGTCAAGGCAATCATAAGCAAAAAGAACAAAGCTGGAAGCATCACACTACCTGATTTCAAACTATGCTACAAATTGATCATCATTAAAGCAGCATGGTACTGGCATACAAATAGATGCATCAACCTATGAAACAGAATAGAGAGCCTAGAAATGAACCCACATGTATACAGTCTATTGATTTTCAATAAAGGTGCCAAGAATATATAATAGGAACAGGACAGTCTCTTCAATAAATGATTTTGGTAAAACTGGATATCCATAGGCTGAAGAATGAAATTAGACCCTTATCTCACACCATATACAAAAATTAATTCAAAATGGATTGAAGACTTACTTAAACATAAGACCTGGAAGTGTAAATCTATTAAAACAAAACATAGAGGTCCAGGTAATTATTTTTTAGATTTGACCCCAAAACACAGACTCCAAAAGCAAAGAGACAAATGAGATTACATCAAAGTAAAACACTTATGCACAATAAAGGAAACAATTAGCATAGTTAAGAGGCAACCTATGGATTGGGAGAAAATATTTACAACCCATACATCTGATAAGCAGGTAATATCCAAAATGTATAAGAAACTCAGAGAGGCTGGGTGAGGTGGCTCACACCTATAATCCTAGCACTCTGGGAGGCTGAGGTGGGCAGATCTTTTGAGCTCAGGAGTTCTAGACCACCCTGAGCAAGTGTGAGACCCCGTATCTACTCAAAAAATAGAAAGAAAATAGCTAGATGACTTAAAATATATATTAAAAATTAGCTGGGCATGGTGGCACATGCCTGTAGTCTCAGCTACCCAGGAGGCTGAGACAGGAGGATCGCCTGAGCCCAGGAGTTTGAGGTTGCTGTGAGCTAGGCTGATGCCACGGCACTCTAGCCCAGGCAACAGAGTGAGACTCTGTCTCAAAAAAAAAAAAAAAAAAAAAGACTCAGAGAACTTTATAGAAAGAAAACACATAATCAAATTAAGAAGTGGACAAGAGATATAAATAAACATTTCTCAAAAGAATACATACAAATGGCCAACAAATATATTTTCAAATGCACAATATCACTAATAATTAGGGAGGTGCAAATTAAAACCATAAGGAGATATTACCTCACTCCTGTTAGAATGGCTATTACTAAAAAGATGAAGATAAAATATTGGCAAGGATATGGGGAAAAGGGAGCCCTTATACACTGTTGTTGGGAATGTGAATTAGTACAGACATTTTGGAAAATAGTATCAAGGTTCCTCAAAAAACTAAAAAAAGAAGGTACCATATGAGATGGCAATCCCAATTCTGGGTATTTACGCAAAAGATTTGAAATCAGTATGTCACCAAGGTATCTGCACTCTCATGTATATTGCAGCACTATTCACAATAGCCAAGTTATGGAATCAAACTATGTCCATCAATGGATGAATGGATAAAGAAAATGTGGTGTGGCTACATAGTGGAATACTATTTAGCCTTTAAAAGGGAAGAAATTATTTCATTTTAAACACCATTGGATGGAGAACGTTGTGCTAAATGAAGTAAGTCAAACACAAAAAGACAAATAATGCTTGTTCTTACTTATATGTGAAATATAAAACAATTGAACTCCCAGAAGCAGAGAATAGAATGATGCTTACCAGAGACTGGGGGTTGAGGAAATGGGGAGATGATAGCCCAAAATATAAAGCCTCAGTTAGACAGGAAGAATAAGTTTGATGTTTTTGAGATCTATTGTACAACATAGTGAATATGGCTAATAATTGAGTATTGTACATTTCAAAATTGCTGAGAGTAAATTTCAAATATTCTCATCATCAAAAATGTTAAATATTTGAGGTGATTGATATGTTAATTAGCTTAATTTAATCATTCCACATTATATTAAAAAATCATAATATCAATTTCTACCCCATAAATGTGTACAACTATATTTTTTCAATACATATCTAAAAATTTTTAATAGAAAATTAACTTGTATGGTATTGATAACATGCATGATCCTCTAGCACAAAAGTTATCATAAAGATGGTGGAACAGACAAAAATGTCTGTTTAAAATTGCATCACAAATCATCATTTACATAATCTGAAAGCATTTATTAAATCATTGTAAAACTATGTCTATGTAGATATATTCAAGCACTTTGCCGCCAGCTAACATTCTTCCTTTTCAGAATGATACTGAGTATTCACAAGGGGTCATTTGGGAATTAGAAATGTTTTGGCAACTAGGTAATGACAGTGCTTTTTGTATAGCTACTTAAAAAATGCAAATATGCCAGATTTAAATAGAATTATACAAATGAGCAAACTCTGACAACATTAAGCCACAGACACCTGTTTTCCATTAACTCACACTGCCTAAGAGAAGGGAGACTGTAGGCTGACTTTAGGGACCCCAATATGATGACTTTGACAAAAGTCATTGCCACTACTAAGTGTGACTTTATTAGCTTTCATAAAATTAATATTTTTAAAAGAAATTTACATTATTTTTCTGTCATTACTAGTTGGCAGATGTTTGTTTCTATTGATTGGTCTATTCTAGGTATGGAATATTAAAATAATATTATAATAGTAAATGTGTTAAACTTATATGTACACTTCAGATTACTAAAACTTTCAGTCTTTGGTTATATGGTTTTTACCAAAGGCCATTCCTGAATTTTTAACAAATTCTTATTACTTTTTTTCACAATCTAATCCTTTTCATTAAATGATGTTTAGAAATACATCCTTTTATGTTAAATGAAACAGAATTTTCTAATTGACCCAATGCACAATTTTCTTTCTGTATATATCCTCCAGTAATTCTAAATAAAAACCATATTTGTAACCTAAAAAAATCCATATTCACACAATCTTTATCAATATTTGCCCAAACTTTCCATATGTAGGTTTTCTATATGGAATTTGTGGTTGAAAACATTTCCATATTTGTCTGACCTTCCTGGATCTGGTTCCCTTTCTACTTTCAGTTGGATCCTGGAGGAGTTGGAGCATTTTTAAACTAAAACACCAAGTATTTAACTTGAAATCCTGAGGTCAAGTTTGTGAAGAGTTTTGTCTCCATTCCCCACCTCTGGTTTTAGTATAGATTGACTATACCTTATCCGAAATGCTTGGGACCAGAAGTGTTTTGAATTTTGGAATTTTTCAGATTTTGGAATATTTGCATTATATTGGTTGAGCATCCCTAATATGAAAATCCAAAATGCTTCAATGAGCATTTTCTTTGAGTGTAATGTCAATCAAAAATTTTCACATTTGGAGCATTTTGAATTTCAGATTTTTGAAAGAGGGATGCTCATACTGTATCAGTTTAGTTTTTAAATAAAAAGACATGCTTTCCTCCCTCTGGAAAGATTATATTGCTCTTTTGTATCAGAAAGGCATTCAATTTGGAATTTTTTTCATGCTCTTTTGTTCATACCCCTGGCTATTAGTGGAACTATAGGCATAATTTGATAGAATTGGGGAGTGATAACTAGCTTGAAAAATGAAGTTAGCCCATTTATGGATCCTGCGGGTCATCTGCAGAATTATGGTGTAACACAATGGTCTCAAAACTTTTTTATCACCTCCCCTTATCAGTTAAAAAATTCTTAGCATGTGCTCTAACATTTATTTATATTTATAAATAAAAATGCACATTTATACGTTATATGTGTGAGCTACTATATAATATGTATAAGATATCTGCAAAATAAAAATATTCAAAGGATGAGAATGTAAATACAGCATAAAAAGTTCTATTATAAATTTTACTACATCCTAGTGGATTGCCATTTATACCCTACTTTGGAAACCCCTGTTCTAATTAAAATAAGAATTGTTTTCCCTTGGTGAATATAGTATTTCTTTTCTATTAAAAGAGATTCTGTCTGTCCCCCAGTAATAATTACAGCCAAGCCCTGTAACTTTTTGTCAGTAGCGTTTATTATTAAAGCATAATCTAATGAAAATTTTAATGTATTTATAGCTCTTTTAATAATGTTTTCTGTTTTGCCTGCTGTTTATCACTACCACAAAGAATGTGTGAAAATAAGCACTGTGTACTACTGCAAATCCAATTGTGTATCTTTAACCTTAGTCTAAAATTGTAACTTTTTTCTTAGTTGAGCAGCAATTGGAGCAGAATCATGTGTTGATATTTTCTTCTTGTTATTTACAAGTATATAAGACTTATGGCAGATTATATGGTAAATATGTAATAAAGTATATTTCTCAGAAAATTAATAAGTTTTTCCCACTAAATAAAATGTAGGAATATTTATTACAAGTGGAGTAACTAACCAGGTTCAGAGTCTGTTTTTCAAATAGGTCTGCACTATCTCCTGAAGTAGAACACTAACCAATAAAAAGTTAAGTGTCTTAAAAGCAATTTTTTAAAAATCATAGTTACTTCCAGATTTTAATATAAGGCAATTCCTTTATTATTTCATAAATTATTTTGGCTTTGAATGTTTTTATTTTATAAAATAAGAGGTCTCTCCCTGAAATAAAGCCTTCTCAACCATCCATATCAGCTGTTGCTTATGGTTTTGCATGCTTGTTAGTTTCAAACCAAGGATCCTGGGTGGCTAAACTGAAAGGCTTTGTAAGTAATTCCTAGGCAGCTGAGAATTGAGTTCATACTTCATGTTGTATGAACTAGGGCTATAGTTATATGGTCAAAGTTCAAGATGTTTCCGGCTCTTTTTAAGTGGGATTTGCCAGTGAAAATTAAATCCATTGGCACTTTCTGTAAAGAGATTACTCAGTTTTTCCTAGTCTGTGCTCCTTCTGAGTAAATTAGGTTGAAGATTGTTTATAGATTGTTACTGACCAACAGGATTTACTTTGTGCCCCTCTACAATTTCTAGATTGCTTGTCTCTGCATAAATTATTATAAAATAATAATTTTTTTCAGATTTTTTTCATTTTTTTATTTTAGCATATTATGGGGCACCAATATTGTCTTTGCCCCACCCAAGTCAGAGCTTTGAGTGTGTCCATCCCCCAGATGGTGCACAGCAATAGGTGTGAATATACCCATCCTTCCTCCCCCTCCCACTGGCCCAACACCCAATGAATGTTACTATCATATGTGCACATTAACATTGATCAGTTAATACCAATTTGATGGTGAGTACATGCGATGCTTATTTTTCCATTCTTGTGATACTTCACTTAGTAGAATGGCCTCCAACTCTATCCACGATAATACAATAGCTGCTAGATCACCATTGATTTTGTGGCTGAGTAGAACTCCACAGTATGCATATACCAAATTTTATTAATACACTCACGTATTGATGGGCACTTGGGTGGTTTTCACATCTTTGCAATTGTGAATTGTGCTGCTGTAAACATTCGAGTGCAGGTGTATTTTTATAGAGTGTCTTTTGTTCTTTTGAGTAGATGCCCAGTAATGGGATTGCTGGATCAAATGGTAGATCTACTTGTATTGCTTTCAGGTATCTCCATATTGCTTTCCACAGAGGTTGTACTAGTTTGTAGTCCCACTAGCAGTGTGGGAGTGTTCCTATCTCTCTGCATCCATGCCAACATTTATTGTTTTGGGACTTTTGAATATACTTAACTAAGGAGGTGAAAGCTGTCCACAGGGAGAGCTATGAAACACTGAGGAAGGAAATAGCAGAGGATGTAAACTGCTAGAAAACCACAGCATGCTCATGAGTTGGCAGAATAAACATTGTTAAAATGTCTATACTACACAAAGTGATCTACACATTCAATGCAATCCCTATGAAAGTACCAACATCGTTTTTCACAGATCTAGAAAAAATAATTCTATGCTTTGTATGGAACCAAGTTTTCATTGTAATGAAACTTATCTCTAGGAATTAATGTCCTCAAAGATTTTAAATTTATGTTTATCTTTATTTTGTAGAGACAGAGTCTCACTATTTTGTATTTTGGCATAATTAATTTTGGTGGATGTCATATGATTTTGCAAAAATCTGATTATTGGGTCTTGGGACAAGCAAATAACTCAGAACAAATGAAAAAGTTGGAGCTCATGTTTTTGCTAATCCCTATGCATACACTAGTTGTAACACAATGGATCAAATGATGGAACTGGCAAGATCCTACCTTAAAATTAATGCAAATTGATGCAGTTTTCCTGAGCTCAAGATGTTGAGAGTTGGAGTGGGGAATTGTCCAAAAAGACCCAAAGAGTCACTGTCCCTATTTGAAAGATGGAAAGATGGGATAACCTATAAAAGGAAAAAATTGATAAATTGGACTTCATCAAAAATAAGAATCCTGGCCGGGCACGGTAGCTCATACCTGTAATCCTAGCACTCTAGGAGGCTGAGGCGGGTGGATCATTTGAGCTCGGAGCTTGAGACCAGCCTGAGCAAGAGCGAGACCTTGTCTCTACCAAAAATAGAAAAAATTAGCCGGGCATGATGGTGCATGCCTGTAGTCCCAGCTACTTGGGAGGATGAGGCAGAATGATTGCTTGAGCCCAGGAGTTTGAGGTTGCTGTGAGCTAAGCTGATGCCATGGAACTCTAGCCCAGGCAACAGAGTAAGACTCTGTCTCAAAAACAAAACAAACAAAAAAACAAACAGAAAGAATCCTGCTGTTCAAAAGACCCTATCAAGATAATGATAAGTCAAGACACACACTGGGGATTGGAGGCAATATTGACAAATGACATACCTGATAAATGACGTGTATATGACATATTTAAAGAATGATTAAAATTCATTAATAGCGGAAGTGACATCTAATGAGTATAGGTTTATTTTGGGGAGATGAAATATTTTTGAAATTATGTAATGGTAATACTTGCACAACTCTGAATATATTAAAATGCACTGAATTTTATAAAGATATGCCTTGTTTTAATTTCACTTTATTGCACTTAGCAGATATTACATCTTTTACAAGTTGAAGGTTTGTGGCAAACCTGCATAGAGCAAGTCTATTGGTGCAGTTTTTCCAATAGCATGTCCTCACTTTATGTCTCTGTGTCACATTTTGGTAATTCTCACAATATTTCAAACTTTTACATTATCAGTATATGTGTTATGGTGATCAGTATATTTGATTATTACTATTGTAGTTGTTTTGGGGTGCCATGAACCATGCCTCTGTGAGATGACCTACTTAATAAATGGAGTGTGTGTACACTCTAATGTATATTGTAGCACGATTCATAATTGCAAAGATGTAGAATCAACCCAAATGCCCATCAATGTATGAGTGGATTAACAAAATGTGTTATATACTACTCAGCTTTGAAGAAGGATGACTTATTGCCTTTTGCAACAATTTGGGTGGCACTGGAGACCATTATCCTAAGTGAAGTATCTAACGAATGGAAAAACAAATACCACATGTATTCACTATTAAATTGGAATGAACCAATGAGCACACATGTGCATAAAAGGAAGTAAATCTCAAAGGAAATCAAGCATGGGGAAGAGGGATGAAGGGGAAGGGCAAAAAACGTACCTAATAGGTACAATGAACACTATCTGGTTGACCGGAATACTTTTAACCCTGACTTGAGAATTATAAAAGCAATCCATGTAACCAAAAACATTGTGCTCTCATAATACCTTGAAGTAAAAAATACAAGGGATAACAAGGACATTAAACTGAGTGAAAAAAGCCAAAAAAAAAAAATGGTATATGTGTTCTGACTGTTCCACTTACCATCTGTTCCCCCATCTCTCTCCCTATCTTCTGGCTTCGATATTGCCTGAAACACCACAATATTGAAATTAGGCCAATTAATAACCCAACAATGATTTCTAAGTGTTCAAGTGAAAGGAAGAGTCACATGTATCTCACTTTAAGTCAAAAGCTAGAACGATTAAGTTTAGTGAGGAAGGCATGTCAGTAACCAAAATGTCTAAAAAAAAAATCTGTTATTGGGAGGTGGACAGGTGGAAGGGGGGAGGAGGGGAAGGGTACACACATGGTGGGTGTGGTGCGCACCACTTGGAGGCTGGGCACGCTTGAAGCTCTGGCATAGCAGGGGGGGAGGGGGCAGGGGCAAGATATGTAACCCTAACAATATACCCCCATAATATGAGGTAATTAAAAAAAAAAGCTTAGATAGGCTGAAAACTAGGCTTCTTTTTTTTATTTCAGCATATTATGGGGGTACAAATGTTAAGGTTACGTATATTGCCCATGCCCCCTCCCCCCTCGAGTCAGAGCTTCAAGCGTGACCATCCCCCAAACGTTGCACATCTCACTCATTATGTGTGTATATACCCATCCCCTCCTCCCCCCTCCCACCTGTCCAACACCCGATAAATGTTATTCCTATATGTGCACTTAGGAGTTGATCCATTAATATCAATTTACTGGTGAGTACATGTGGTGCTTGGAAAACTAGGCTTCTTATACCAAACAGTGAAGTTATGAATGCAAAGGAAAAATTCATGAAGAAAATTAAAAGTGCTACTCCAATGAAGACATAAATGATAAGAAGGTGAAATTTTTAATTGTATGGATAGATCAAACCAGCTACAACATTCTCTTAAGCAAAAGCCTAATGCAAACCAACGCTCTAAATCTCTTCAATTCTATGAAGGCTGAGAGAAATTAGGAAGGTGCAGAAGAAAAATTAGAAGCTAGCAGAAGTTGGTTTATGAGGTTTAAGGAAGGAAGACATCTCAACGACATAAAAGTGCAAGGTGAAGCAGCAAGTGCTGATGGGGAAGCTGCAGCAAGTTACCCAGAAGATTTAGATAAGATAGTTGATGAAGACAGCTACACTAAACAACAGATTTTGAATATAGACAAAGCAGCCTTCTATTGGAAAGCTGCCATCTAGGACTGTCATAGGTAGAGAGGAGAAGTCAATGTCTGGCTTCAAAGTTTCAAAGGACAGGGTGACTCTCTTGTTAGGGTTTAATGCAGCTGGTGACTTTCAGCTGAAGCTCATGCTCATTTACCATTCTGAGAATTCTAAAACCCTTAAGAATAATGTTAAATCTACTTTTCATGTGATCTATAAATGTAACAACAAAGCCTCAATGTTTACAAACAGATTGTAAACATCTGTTTACAGAATGGTTTATTTAATATTTTAATCCCACTGTTTAATCCCACTGATCAGAAAAATAATTCCTTTCAAAATATCACTGCTCATGGACAGTTTACCTAGTCACCAAGAGCTCAGATGGAGATGTAGAAATACATTAATGTTGTTTTCATGCCTGCTAAGACAATATCCACTCTAAAGTCCATGGATCACAGGGTGATTTCAACTTTCAAGTCTTATTATTTAAGAAATGCATTTTTTTAGGACTACAGCTGCCATAAATAATGATTCCTCTAATAGATCTGGGCAAAGTAAATTGAAAACTTTCTGGAAAGGATTCACCATTCTAGATGCCATGAAGAACATTCATGATTCATGGGAAAAGGTCAATATATTTAACAGGAAGTTGGAAGAAGTTGATTCCAACCTTAATGGATGACTTTGAGGAGGTTAAGACTTCAGTGGAAGAAATCACTACAGATATGGTGGAAACAGCAAGTGAACTAGAATCAGAAGTGGAGGCTGAAGATGTGACTGAATTGCTGCAATCTAATGATAACACTTTAATTGATAAGGAGTTGCTTCTTACAGATGAGCAAAGAAAATGGCTTCCTGAGGTGAAATTTACTCCTGGTTAAGGTGATGTGAATATTGTTGAAATGACAACAAATATTTGTTGATAAAGCAGTGGCAGGGTTTGAAAGGATTGACTCCAATTTCGAAAGAAGTTCTACTGTGGGTAAAATGCTATCAATCAGCATTGCATGGTGTAGAGAAATCTCTTGTGAAAAGAAGAGTCAATGGATGTATCAAACGTCGTTATTATCTTATTTTAAGATATTGCTGTAGACACGCCAACCTTCAGCAACCACCACCCTGATCAGTCAGAAGCCATCAACATTGTAGTAAGAACCTCCACCAGCAAAAGCAAACAAAAAAATAACTGAAGGCTCAGATGATCATTAGCATTTTTAGCAATACAGTATTTTTAGTTAAGGTATGTACACTTTTTATAGATGCTATTGCACATTTAGTATGCTATAGTATAGTGTAACATAACTATATATAGTGTAAACATAACCTTTATATTGATAGGGAAAATCCCCCACCTGGGGGCCCTGAGGCAAAAAAAAAAAAAAAATCCACTGCTGATTGGATACACGTGAAGCTTATCCTACTAATGATAGGGAAAGCCCCTGCCTGGGGGCCCTGAGGCAAAATCCACTGCTGATTGGATACATGTGAAGCTTACAACTGATCCTACTAATCCCACCATTAATTGGATAATTTTGCATAGTTGATTGGTTGAGAATGACTCAAGAAATGTATAAGACTTGAGAGAAATAAGGAAGCGGGCCTCAGAGTTTGGGGTAGTATGCCTCTCTGAGCTGGCCAACGAAATAAAAGCTGATTCTCCCACCCTCTGTGTGCCGTTTGGTTCTTTCCCTGGTCAATCTCTATAACACTTGCTGGAACAATATGAACTGAAAAACCAAAAACTTCATGTGTCTCACTTTATTGTGATATTTAATTTATTATTATATTCATTTTATTGTGGTGATCTGGAAGTGAACCTGTAATATTTGCATGGTATGCCTGTATTTTAAATGAGTTAGATGTATGTTAAGTGAATTATATCCCAATAAGGCTGTTATGTATAAACTCAATAGCAAAAACCACAAATAATTCAATTACACTGGACAAGTGATCTGAATAGATATTTCTCAAAAGAAGATGAACAGATGGTTAACAGATACATGAAAAAATGCTCAACATACTAATTATCAGAAAAATGCAAATAAAAGCTACAATGAGATATCATCTCCCCAGTTAGAATGGCTTTTATCAAAAAGACAGGTATTGATGGATGCTGAGGAAATGTGCAGAAAGGATAACTCTTGTACATTCCTCATGGGAATGTAAATTAGTACAGCCACTGTAGAGAACAGTATGGAGTTATTAAAAAAACTAAAAATAAAGCTTCCACATGATTCAGCAATTCCACTACTAGGAATATATCCAAAAGAAAGGAAGTCAACATATCAAGAAGACATCTGCACTCCCATCTTTATTATGGCACTATTCACAATAGCCAAAATATGGAATCAACCTAAGTGCCCATGAATGAATGAATGAAGAAAATGTGTATATACATGGTGGAATATTATTTAGTCATAAAAAAAATGAAAGCCTGTCATTTCCAGCAAAATAGATGGAACTGGAAGTTATTATATTAAGTCAAATAAGCCTAGTACAGGAAGGCAAATATCACATGTTCTCATTTATAAGTGGGAGTTATAAAAGTGGATCTCATTAAGATAGAGAGTAGATTGTTATGTATTAAATGCTGGGAATGGTAGAGGAGAGGAGGTATGAAGAGAAGTTGATTAATGGTTACAAACATGATTTTATAGAAGAAATAAGACCTAGTATTAGATCAGTAGATGACTATAGTTCACAATAATCTATTTTATATTTCATAATATGTAGAAGAGAAGAATTTGAATTCTTTTATAACCATTAACATAAAGAAAAGACAAATATGTAAGGCAATTGATATCCCAAGTATACCAATTTAATCATTAAAAATTATATGAAAGTATTAAATTATAACGTATACCTGAAACTATGTACCTTTATTATGTTTCAATTAAAAAAGAAGAAAAACTGAATAATAAGGAAAACAATAGCATAATTTAAAAAAAACACAGGCAAAAGCTTTGAATAGACACTTTGCTATAAAAGAGATAGAAATGGCAAATAAACACAGGAAAAGATGTCCAATATCATTAGTCATTAGGGAAGTGCAAAATAAAACCACAAGGAGATACCACAACACACCTATTTGAATGGCTAAAAACTGACCATATAAAATGTTAGCAAGGATGTGGAGCAACTAGAACTCATATATATACTGCAGGTGGGAATGTAAATTGATAAAACCATTTTGGAAAACAGTTTTGCAGCTTCTGAAACAGTTAACTGTTCAACTACTATATGAAACAGTCATTCCATTCTTAGATATTTAATCAATGGAAATGAAAGAATATATCCATACAAAGATTTGTACACAAATATTCATAGCAACTTTATTTCCCAAACCAGAAATAACTCATAGGGTCATCAACACCTGAACGAATAAACAAATTGTGGTATATGCATTCGAGGAGACAGAAGAAAAAGTGTACTAGAGGTCAGATGACCTGTATTCCAGTCCTGCAGCTTCATGACTTAGAATAAGTAACATAGTATTTGAAGACATCAGTTTCCTTACTTTAGGTAATTGAGGAAATAATATTTACACTTTTTATTTCCTATGTTGGTTATAAAACTCGGTGAGATGAATGTAAGGAATTGTCTGGTAAGCTATAGTTTGTATGACATTGTTATTGGTCTTTTAACTTCTTTTTCTGGTTGAATCTATGAAAATATATTTTCTGAAATTTTAATTTTTCTTATGATTTTCACATATAAAATGAAAATAGCTTTAAGGCTATTAACTTAAAGCTCCTTCTTTAAGTCCTAAACTAATAATTGATAAACTAGTCTCAAACTAATAATTGATACAATTTGACATTCTTGGAGGCTAGTAAATAATGTGGCAAAAATATCATGACTGTTGATTTTTTAGCACATTAACAATATTTATGCTTAGTCTTTGAATTCTGTTTCTTGGCTTCTTGCCTCTAATAAAAGATTTTTGGCACTAAAATATGCAGTCCATTTATTATTCTTGCATGGCCAAAGTCAAGTAAGACCTTCCAACTGGAGCATATCTTTATTGTAAGAAAATATGATTACTACTAATACATATCAGACTCCAAAGTTGTGCAGGTTTCTTCTCTCTGTTTGGCTCATTGACCCTCTTAAAAATAATTTTTGTGTAAGAACATAAAATTGTATGAAGGTAATTCCACCAAAGAAAATATATAAAAATTATTAAATCATTAAACAGCATTAGGCTACTTAATAATATCAATTTGAATCTGGCTTTTGTTGATTTAAACTATATTAATAATTTACTACACATGAACTGCCTATTACAGTGATATATTCCTTAGTACATACACAATGAAAAATATTGCTCAAGCAGGGGAAAGGTGTTTTGTCCTATCAGGGGGAAATGTTTTTTGGTTTGTCAGTTGTACAAAAGGGGATGTTTCTTCTCTCCAACTAATGTAAATAGGAAATAGGTTTACTTTACAAATGGCTTCTTCTTTTAATAGAGAGTTGTTTCTTCTTTGTGGTGGTCATCTGTCCTGTTAGGTAGCCATTCAACTTGCTCATGAAATTTAGAAAATTCTTGCGATCATGTTGTGTTTGTTTATGTACTTATTCTTTGCTACTGCTAGATCAGGTTTATTTCAATTTGCTTCTCTCTCTCGCTCTCTCATTCTCTTGCTCTCGTGCTCTCTCTCTCTTCTGTTGGTTCAGACAATTATGAAAATTGGATTTCTGGAAAGCTAACAAATATTAATACATTTCTTAACCATCTTCACTACCTTCTATATTCTAGCAAGATTTAACTATGAGGAAGTTATATGGTTAAGTCACCAATTCTGTTTGTTTTTACCCTTCTATAAGGAAGTAGCATAAATATTCAATTTACAAGATACCGCTGCTTCTTTTAAGGACCATGGGTTTCACAGGTGAAACTTGGAAAGGGAGATAATGACCACCTATCTTCTTCATCCTGGTCATACAGGAATGTAGGTGACTAGCAGCTCCCCTAGGATGCATATCCATGTTTGCACCATTATGTGGCTCACTGTAACTGCTACCTCCAAACTTTGTTTCTTATCCTGTTTGCCCATAAGATGACAGTCAACTCATGAAAATAGCTGCTATTCAGTAATGAAAACAAAAAGAAAAACTTGGAAGATCAGGAAAATGCTTTCTTCCTTGAGGATCTTATAAGCTATTTAGCATATATTTATTGAATATCTACTATATATGAATCATAACACAGGAAGAGATGAGTGAGACTCATCTGTCCTCAAGAAGCTCAGTATAGCAGAATGAAAACTACTGAGAACTTTCTTAATGTCCTCCTAGACTCCAGAGGCAAATCTTAAGCCTTTACTTGGCTGCCCAAAAATGTAGTATTATTGCACCATTAAAACTGTAGAATCAGAAGGTGTCCTCTCAAGACCAGATGTAGTTAGACAAGATTGACCCTTTCATCATGACAGCAGTGACAACAAAAAGCCACAACTGACAACGTGTTTGATGGTATTGCCAATTTGGGTGTCAGTACCTCATGAGAATAGGTTTCCCCACAGATTGATAATGCCATGTTGGGCACTAACCCTAAGATCCCTATAAAATATAGATGCAGTGTCAAATTCAGAACAGCACCTCAGTCTTGAACAGGTTACACATGCAATAGAGAGTCATAGGTATATTTGCATAAACTTTTCTGCCATTTTCTTGGAATTCACTTATGTCTAAATGAACTATAGAATACATTCTCTAATGATTTCAGGATAAATGTTATTGCCACTTTCTTCTGTCTTGATTTTTAACTGATTTTTCACCTATCCTTGACCCAGATGTTTTATTCACACAGTAACCAAATTTTCTAAGACATTCTTAAATTCAAGCATTTTTACCCAGTATCCTTCCAAGCCATCGGAATGTTTCAGAAATTTCAATTTTTTCAACATCCAAGTTATATCTTCTATATTGCATTTGGCACCAAGAAGCAACACAAAAACCTCCATGCATCAGACATTATGGCCTGATTTGGAGTTTGGAAAATACAGTCACTATACTACTAAAAGTAATATGTAGACAATGCGAAAATTTCCAAAACTAAGGGTGGGAAGAAGGATAAGGCCCTTTACAAACCTCTGTTAAGCTACAATTTGCTCCTGGACTGTGGTTTAAGGCTCAAGCTGCTAGATAGAAAACATGCTTTGAACCACTTAAAATTATAAAATGTCAATTGATTATTAGTATAATAATTTAGCATTTTACATTTTTCAGAAATATTATTTACCCATTTATTTTAGAGTAAGGTGAAAAGGAATGGGTAGAATGTTCAAGGTTATTCTTATACAAGTCTTTTTTGTGTCTCAGTCAACTTTATACACTGCACACATAACTTTTTAGTTAATTAGATCATGCATGAACTAATGGATAGAAATGTCCCCCTCAGGGTGGAAATCTGTTACATTTCATTTCAAGTGGTTAAGAATTAATGTTTATTCTAAATTGCATTTTAAGATTTGTGATCTTATTTTGTTGTACATAAAAGATCAATGAGGAAAATAACCATAACTAATCTGCAAATTGTGCATAAGGTCTATATAAAAAGATTGTGCTACTTTTAATGAAGCATACATAAAGTAGTTATGCCTAAAATCACCATTCATCTGTGGTTTTCTTTTTAAATGATTTCATTTATAATAATTTATAATTATAAATATAATTCAGCTATTATTCTTTTAGACCAAGTCTTATCCACAGTCTAAGATAAGTTTTCTTAGGCCTGTGGAAGGAACATTCTGTGTCACTATGTATAAGAGACTGTGAAATAATGCTACACCTCAGATTAACACAATTATTGAAGAGAAACCTTAGCCCTTTTTTCCCCCACCCTCCTCATAATGAGAAGAACCCTCAGCCTTTGAGATCCAAATCTCTTTCTGCCCTGCCTATATTACTGAACTTTAAATGGGTAAAATATATTCCAGGGGTCAATGTATTGAGTTCTTATGTTAGGTTTGCCTTCTGCTCATGGGACTCTATTGGAATCTCCTTTGTCCAAGGCTTTGGACTCTTTGACATTTATGCCTCAGCAACAGAGGATAAAAGCAATGTTGTGATGGATAAGCCACAAAAGTAAGAAATACAAATGTGGACTATAGGCCTCCAAAGAAGAATTGAGTCTGCTGAGGATTTATGCCTGCACTGGAAATTTGTGAGGTATTAAGAGGTGGGTACTTTGGTGGTGGTGGTTGGTGTTTGTGTATGTTGGAAAGGGTAGACTATAATGAGAAGATGATCTGCATCAAATGAAAAGATGAGACTTTTTATTTATAAGAAAGTTCAGGAGGGGAATTAAGATGGCAGATGAGAAACACCACCAGACAGAGAGTCTCTGCAGAAAAGATAGATTCTAGCAGAAATTAGAAGAAAGAAGCAAGAAGACGAGCATATACCAGACGAGGGTTGGAAGGAGGGGTACCTGAGACCACGGGAGACTCCACGGGAGGAGGTTGTGGAGGAGAACTGGAAGCTGAGACCACTGGAGCAGCCTGGAGACCAGTGGAAAGGACAACACTGACCTGCTCAGAAACTAAACAAGGTGTGTGAATACCCAAACAAAAACCTAAAGGAAAGAAACAACAACTGATGGACATGGGAGGAACTCAGCAAAGGAACTCCAGAAATATGAAGAACCAAATGGAAAACACAGCCTCAAAGAGGAGCACCAGCCCCCTAGAAACAGACAACAAGCAAAATCAGGCAACCAAAATGACAGAAGAGGAATTTCAAATGTGGAAAATTCAACGAACTGCAAGAAAAACTCAATAACCAACACAAAGAAACCACAAAAAGCCTCCAGGACCTGGAAAAAATTTCACTAAAGAAATTGACACAATGAAGAAAAGTTTAACCGAACTCCTAGAAATGAAGAATCAATTCAGGGAACTACAAAATACAGTGGAAAGTCTCAAGAACAGGGTAGATCAAACAGAAGAAAGAATCTCAGAGATTGAAGATAACACCCTCCAATTAAATAAATCAGTCACAGAGATAGAGCAGAGAAACAAGAGAAAAGAGCAAAGCCTACAAGAGATGTGGGATTATGTGAAGAAACCTAATGTGAGGGTCATAGGGCTACCAGAAGGGGAAGAAGACAACACTCAAGAGGTGGACAAGTTATTTGAAGATATAATAGAGGAAAATTTCCCAGGTCTTGATACAAATCTCGATATATAAGTTCAAGAAGCTCAGAGGACCCCTGGGAGATTCCATGCAAACAGGAAAACATCACGACATGCAGTCATCAGACTGACCAAAATATCAAGTAAAGAGGCCCTTCTAAGAGCTGTAAGATGAAAGAAGCAAGTAACATACAAAGGAAAGCCAATTCGAATAACAGCAGACTTCTCTACTGAGACTTTACAAGCAAGGAGAGACTGGGACCCCATTCTCAATCTTCTGAAACAAAACAATGCCCACCCTAAACTCTTATTCCCTGCAAAACTAAGCTTCGTATATGAAGGAGAATTCAAGATATTCTCATATTAAAAAACTCTCAGAGAATTTACCAAGACAACAACAGCCCTACAAGAAGTACTCAAAACAGTGTTATGCATGGAACACCATAATAAAAACTCACAATTATAAAAACAACCAAAACCGAAAGATTAAAGGCCAGCGATTACAATGGCTCAAGAGATAAAGCAACAACATCCAACCCAACAGAATGAACACTAATCTACCTTACCTATCAGTTCTCTCAATAAATGTGAATGGCTTAAACTCTCCACTCAAGAGAAATAGGCTGGCTGAATGGATAAGAAAATACAGGCCAAGTATATGCTGTCTTCAGGAAACACATCTAACCTGCAAGGATGAATGTAGACTAAAAGTAAAAGGGTCGAGATCAGTATTCCAAGCAAGTGGAAGCCAAAAGAAGGCTGGCGTGGCAGTTCTAATTTCAGACGATTTACTTTTTAAACCAACAAAAGTAGTGAAAGACAAAGAGGGTCATTATATAATGGTGAAGGGCACAGTTCAACAAGAAGAGATAACAATTTTAAATATATATGCACCCAACTTAGGTGCACCCAGATTCATAAAGCAAACCTTACTGGAGCTAAGCAAATGGATTAATAGCAACTCCATAATCA